>JAOPHQ010000283.1:577500-660000 GCA_030340625.1 Merluccius polli
TTACCATTTTCCTTTGATTGCTGAGGCAGAAAGTACAGATGTGTTTTGGCTGCGCTGATTGGTCCGATACCCGGGTAGGGGAGGAGCTTAGGTGAAAGAATGGTGGAGAGGGGCCGTGGCATGGCTGTCCATCATGAAGACCTTCACCCAAGAGCAACACATTTCCCAGGTGACTGATGTAGCTGCTGGCCAATCGCAGTGTCTCGATCTTTGAAAGTTTCCTATGAACAAAATATAGATTGTTTGATTAATAGCAATCATCTACTTGGGGGTTGGGAATGAGACATGCCATCTGGTTTCAATGTCGGACAATATGCATAAAATCATACTACTGTTTGTGATACACTTCAATGTGACTGTTATTCGGGCTTGTATATTTAGGAGGATCAAATTATTTACAGAAAATAATGTTTCAAAATATATGTATGTATGAACGTATGTACGTACGTATTAATTAAATGATGTATAACAGTATTAAATAAAGGTATCTAATATGAATTCTATAAATATTCAAGCTACCAACCAAACAATGATTGATTTTGTACCACATATACACATGGAGCCTACAATAGGCATTTTCATGCCTATTAGAAGTCACACCAAGTTTAAAAGCCCCTATCTGCCCTTGTAACAATACACATGTATCTCTGCGAGAGATCTTCCTGGATGCAGCTGCCTCGTACCTGTCTGCAGGCTCCGTGGGGATGAGCGTGCGAAGCGCGGTGAAGGCCGTGTTGACAGAGTTGGTGCGGTCCCGTTCCCGCGCGTTGGCCGCGTTCCTCTGCCGGAACTCCCCAGGAGCCCCGGGAGAGGATCCCGGGGGTCCCAGCCTCAACAGACCACCATCATCACCACCACCGAGCCCTATTCCCAGTCCTCCTCCTCCTCCTCCCACTCCTCCTCCCCCGCTCAGCTTCCTCTTCCTGTTCACCTTGATGTGAAAGGCAGATGGAGAGGAGGAGGAGGAGGAGATGCGGAAGGATGATGAGGTGGTGGTGTTGAGGGCTCCGCGCTCCTCGGAGCCTGAGCCCTCGCTGCCGTTGTCGTCGTCATCCTCGGACAGCAGGGCGATGTCGCTGTAGAGGTAGCGGCCGGCGGGAGGCGCCGCACGCAGCATGGCAAAGGTCATCCTGTATGCCGCCAAAGGCTCAGCACTCGGTGCTTGGTTAGACCTGGACCAGCGAGACACTTGGGAAGGAGGAAGACAGGGGAAGAGCTTTGGCGCAAAACGACTTGTGAAGTGACACTGGGCAGAGTTTGATGGAAGGAACGACAAAGTTCTTCTCTCTCGTTTGCTGACAATCTTAAAGGACGCAGTCTCTGCAATTTCGGCAGAGGGCACAGGTTTTCTGTTTGTCTTTATGTCGTTTAGTCTTTCTCGACTGGAGAAATGAGATCTAGAAATGAGCAAAAGTGCTGGGCAGGTTGTCGTAGGTTCCAATCCCTTTCAAGTTCTTCATGCACCAAAGTGAAAAGAAATGCCCAAACTCCAGGTGCTTCTTTAGTTAATCCTTCCTTGAACACTTTGTGAAGCCATTATTTGATGTTGACATTTTCTGTCAATGTTCTGCCGAATTCTGCTCTTATGTCTTTTTGTAATTCTTTCCTTTCACTTCCATCCGTCTCGCTTGGAAATGCGATGACGTCTCCTATTCTGAGGCGACACTCTGACTCTGACTATCTCTGACCCTCTTGTCACTTTCTCTACACCTCCCTCTGCCTTCTGTCTGCCTGAGTGCTCCACGTGTGCCTGTTTTCTGAGTTTTTCCGTCTGCCTCTGGTCTTATAGCTAGTGGGAGGGCCCCGGGGCCTCCTCCGCTCCTCCCTCTGAGCCCTGCTGCTCCCTGGGCTGCTGTCTCGAAGCAGGCCAGGGAGAAGGGAGGCCACATGCAGAATTAAGAGGCAAGAGGTTGTTTTGGCTGCAACTTTTGTTTTTGGTCCGTTTCAGGAGAAATCCATTTCGGCCATCCCTGCTGCCAAGTAAAAACCTTGGCCACAGTTTGTTTTTATTTGTATAACTACTTTATAGCTAAGAAATAAAACAATGAATGTACTTCCGAATGTCGAATAAACGGCAGCAGTAGTGATATCAGCGTGTGACAGGTGACGGCCGTTCATCATACATGCAATGTTCATTTTCACTGTAGAAAATGAAATTAAAATGAAGCCCAAATTCAAATCCTACTTACACCAGCGCTGAAACTGGTTTTCTAATTTCTGTTCTCCTGTTTTCCAATTTCTGTATAGTTGACGCGGATAACACCCGACGGCAGTAAAAGTAATAGCAGTAAGCTATGAATTTCATGAACTTTAACGTGCTGATACAGTGGCTGTTGCTTTATTGCTGCAAATGTGAAAATCACTTTTTTTGAACAAGGAATTGGCAGACTTGAGAGCTGAAATAAGAGTTTGCCTTTCCTCCCAGTGTGGGTTTTGTTCTTCCCTGGGCTCCCCCCACTGTGTGCATGGAGGAAACAGACTCCAAGGCCTGCTACAACTCTGGAAGCTGGAGGCTTCGGCTGCGGTAGGAGCTGGAAGCTTGGATTATTTAGCAAAAGTCAAAACCTTGAATCTTTAACAAAACCCCCCCCCCAAAAAACGTTTTCCTCCTCATGGGATTAGCGTTTCCTTTTCGAGAATAAAAAATGGTGAGTAGTAAAAGTAGTAGCTGTTCCAGTGGTGATCATAGACTCCTATAGCTCAGAGGTTTGCAGGAAGGGTGCTGCTTCTGAGCTATGGTCTACACTCCCTTGAATAATCTATTCAACAAAAGTAATTGACTGTGACAGAAAGGAGGGCCCTTCACAGTTACAGTGCCAGTGAACCCAAAACTGTGTTTTTTTTAGTTTTCAACGTCTTAGTATGTCTTCTATGATCTTCAACAAGTAATCTACGCCATGTTGTCACTGTTACTAAAATAATAGCGTAATTCAGAAAAAAACAGGTCCAAAAGCATATATTTTTGCAAGTCTCCGCCAACCAGTTTGTAAACTATCTATACTCACAAACTGGTTGCTCCGAACTCAAGCCCCGTTCTATTTGTGACGTCCAAGTGCCTTTTCAGAGGTACTTGGACGTCACGACGAAGGCACACAGACGCCGAGAGGGTAGGCTAACGCCAAGGTGTGTGTGGATGTGTTGAGCTCCCTCTGGGCAGCGGTTAAGGCTCTAACAACGTGTACCAGTGCTACTAAAAAAAGGATCCAGAAGTTGGCGTGAGCTGTAACCATGGGGATAACACGTCCCTCCTCCCTCCTACAACTCTCAGCCCAAACCACAATTTTTAAAATCACATCATGTCCGAATTCGAGCTGAAACAGGGGGTTCACTTACGCTTTAAGGGAAAGAAATTAAAATGTATATCATGGGCGATAGGCAGCAAGATAGAGATCTATCCAACATCTTAAAATATAACATGCATAATAATATGGCAAACTAATATGGCAGATATATTACAATTATTATTCATCACTCCGGCCATCTTGTGCTCAGTGTTTATTCTGCAGACCAGACTGAAGGAACATAAGCATGGGTGGGTATGGTTGATTGGAGACCGGAAGTGCTTGGGGCATGTGGAAGAAAAGTAGCAAGCAGACTGTACGTATAGCTCCAGGTTGGGATACAACATGTACTCAGGGAAGTCAATGCTACTTGAACCAGGAACACCCCTAGAGATCGCCAATACACTTTAGAAAAGTCTTATCTATGCATAAATGATTGATCCCTAGAAGAAGAAAAAACAGAACAAAACGTGCAGCAATTAGTAGCCGTTGCTTCTTAAATGTCTTCTGGTCTCTCTAGTGAGCTGTAACTGAAACTATGCTCATATATATTTATCCACATGTGTCGGCTCACCACGGAGGTGTGTTGTTCCAGTCATTACGGCCTCGTGGAGGTGCATTAGCATGAGTGATTTACATATCTCACAGGATCTCATGGCTGGTCTAACACTATACCCCCCCCCCCCTTTCACCCAAATCACTGCCTGCAGGCCAGATAACATTGGCTATGGTCTATTATGTGGACTCGATCCTTTTTCATAATTACACATGGCTGAATGTGCAAAAATAGTAGAAATGATACTAGTAACTCGAATAAGGGTATAAGACAAATAGTAATGTATAGCAACATAAAATCCTTACCTACGACATCAATTCTAGCTTCTGGAATTGCCTTCTACATGGTAACATTTACCCACGAAGTGCTGTGTAATGTCTTGTGTTACAGGCTATCATCAAATTTCCTGTTGAGTTTAGATTAACTGAACTTAAATCATGACTATTTTAATAGAAGCCATGTCATCTAAGATGGTGATTGATGTCAGTTGTTACTGTAGCAGTTTGGTTAATATAAAATAGCGAGCACCCTCGCTATTTTACTTCGTACAATCGATGATACAAAATAACGCTATGCTAGGGTAGAGTTGAACTGCACTATGGGAATTGTGGTTTGTGTTGGTACAGTAAGGTACACGGTCTAGTACCCAATACCTTTCTCTCTTTTTAAATTAAAATTTGGCAAATATCAGTCTAGCTGAATAAGTAGAACCGTACAAACCAAGCCTTCTTGGAAAATCCCAAAAGCAAGGGTCTCTGAGTGACCATGTGACCACCAAGGTCTATACAAGAGGGACATGAGTGGGCATGGCTCTTGGTTAACCAGCTAACAGCAGGTGTTTCAATGACTAATCACCGTCTTTAAAGCCCGGAGAGAAGTCAGCTGCAGACCACGGCTCGAGCCGATAACCACCATTACAATAATAATATTGTTTAAAAAACCTTTGCTGTGGCGAAGAAGTAGGCCTACACCTCCCGCTTCGTGCTGCCAGTCTGTTGTTGATTACAAAAAAATTGCCCACATGCCTACCTTATTTAAAACCTTTTAAATATTGATAAGCTGCGTTGAATGCTAACATTTTTGTCACTTTTTTACATTTTGAGTCGACTGCTACAGCCCTTCTGAATTGAGGGTTGTACCCCTTTAAAAAAAGTTGCAGCAACAGCAGCCGCACAGTAGTACGTCTCCATCTGATAGTCATTACCCTCCTCCTCCTCCTCCTCCTCCTCCTCCTCCTCCTCCTCCTCCTCCTCCTCCTCCTCCTCCTCCTCCTCCAGTTTCTCCTCCCCTTTGCTTCTCTCTCGATCTTCTTCTCTTGACTCAGACACATTATTCATTAGTCTGATGAAAAACACCCCGCAACTTGGCTTGGCTCAACCCTACACACACACACACACACACACATAGGCTGCATCCCAAACAGAATACCAGCATACTAAATAGTAGGCCAGAATAGTATGTAGTAGTAGTATGTAGTAGTTGTCCGAAATCATATTTACACATAGTATGCAAAAAACAGTATACTAAAAGTACCCAGATACTATTTCCGGCACAATTCGCAGGGACTACACATGTACAATACATTTCAATACATGTCATAACAATTATCATTCTTTGTTTCTTGTTTCATGGATAAATATAACTTGGTTATTATGAAGTGTGTCAAAATCAATTACGGCTGTCAGCTTGTAAAAAAAAAGAAGCTGCGGCACCGTCTGAAAAACTGTATGTTTGGCTCACATACTGTACGTCAGAAAATAGTACACGTATGTAGCCTACTTATGCCATTCTGAATGCAGCCATAGGCTTCACAAATACGCATGCGCCAAAAAAAACAACACTCATACTTACACATACACACTCATGCACTCATGCAGACTCACAAACTAAAATCACATAAACATGTACACGCACACACGCACATGCACACGGACACACACATGCACACACATACACACACACACACACACATGGCCTTCAGTCTGGGCCCAGCTGAGCTGAACCATTTTGGCGCGGAGCAGGAGCCTGTCAAAACTCGGAAGCCGGTCTGGACCCAACGCAGCAGCACAGTCCATGTCTAGCAGGGAGGAGAGACACAGAGACACTCTAAGGGATAATCAACCGGGCTATTCATCCCAGAAACAGTCAGGCTTCTTTTACTGAGAGAGAAAAAGGTTCCTGGACTTTATTTTGGATGGTTTGAGGTGCCGCTGAGCAGCCGTCTGGGGAGGGTTGTTACGCCTGGGGAGGGTTGTTACATCTGGGAAGGGTTGTTGCGCCCGGGGGGGTTATTAAGCCCGGGGGGGTTAGACCTGGGGAGGGTTGTTACACACGGGGAGGGTTTTTACGCCTGGGGAGGGTTGTTATGTCTGGGGAGGGTTGTTACACCAGCACATGTGTCTGATGTCCTCAAGACCAGACGGGACAGAGATACAAACAAAAAAACCCCCTCTTCTGTATGAAGAAAGAAGGCAGAGAAGCTTTTAGGGAGTGAGAGGAGAGGTGAGAGTGGGAGAGGAGAGGTGAGAGTGGGAAATGTGAGAGGGCGGGGGTGGGGGGGGGTTCTAAGGTAAAAGTAAAAGGAAATGAAAGATGTGGAAAAGGTAGGTGGGGTGGGACGTGTGTGTGTGTGTGTGTGTGTGTGTGTGTGTGTGTGTGGTGGGGGGGGGGGTGGTTCAGAACTCCAGACTCCTTGTGGAGTATCACAAGGGGAGAGGGGAAGTGGAGCCCCCCTAACCACACACACACACACACACACACACACACACACACACCCTTTCTTGCCTGAACTGCCCCTACTGCACCCCGGCCCTCCCCCCACGTCCCCTCTCAGCCCTGTTCAGCCTGAGCTCTAGCCGCACTCTAACTGTGTTTCCCAAGAGATCCAGACTCTACAGCTGGCCTTATTAAACTCAGAGCGAGAGAGAGAGAGAGAGAGAGAGAGAGAGAGAAACCGAGCGATAGGGAGGTCACACAACTGGAAGACATCAGCTGAAGCCGCGCTCGCTCGTTCGCTTTTAGTTTTTCCGTTCATATCCCGTTTTTATGATAGAGTTTCTCACAAACACGCTTGTGGTGCACTGAGTTCAAACACATAGTAAAAAAAAAGAAAGAAAAAGAAAAGCCATTGTTTGATTCAACATCCCTTGTCGTAAAATAATGAAACAAATGCGGGGAAATTAAAGTCTGTGTGACTTTTATCTCGTTTGTCTGAGTGAGTCTGCGAGCTGTCGTCATTTGGTCCAATCTCGTAGAGGCCTGTTAAAATGTAGAAATAAATGCTGTCTGTAAATCTTTATATGGTTCCTTATAGCAATACACTCAGTCTCTATGGGAGAGATTTGCTTTCACATTCATTCACCAAAGCTTTTTGACATCACATAGGCCTAATCATTAACGCTAACGTTAATATATCATTTAACTGAACTTTGATCGAATCCCCTATATCCTTATATTATCATTTATTTTCACTGTATTGTTGTATTCTCATTGTATTGTTATATTTTCATTGCATTGTTGTATTTTGTTGTATTTTCATTGTATTGTTAAAGCACCTTGTATTGCAAATTTTGAATGAAAGGCGCTATAGGAATAAAGTTTGATTTGATTTGATATGCATTTCCCAGTTGAAAGTAGCCCACTATCTCCCAAGGACAAGCACACACCTAGGACTGCACATTGAATTTAAGCAATGGCATGGTGACCATGTTGACCATTGAAACCATTGTAAATTCTCATGAATTGAAGTCAGGATCCTGCATAATAAGCATGATGCAAATTAGGCCAAGATGCAAAAGTCCTAATAAAAAAAAATGAAAATAATATACTGATTGAAATATAGACTGTATAGGCATGTAAGATTTAAAATACATGTATTTAAACACATGGATCAATAGACATATTCTGCAGCTAATACAGCCACATGCAATTGATTGTACTTTCCTGTGGAAATGTGGATAATGTGAAAAATACAAAAATGTGTTTTCAATGGTTTCCCCAATCAGGTTTGAGGTAAACACCTTTAGGTTAGCTATTCATTTACTTCCTCAAATATAATGCACATAAACAAGCTGATTCTCTTTTTATCAGAGAATGTGTCATTACTGAACGCTATTATATATATATTTATTAAAAAATATACATTTGAAACAAAGCCAGCCTACTAGCTGACCATCTGTGAACTGTTGGGACACATCAAACGTCCTGTGTAGCCTCTGGCCAGGCGGGAACACACACTCTCAGCGCTCTGTGGGATGGCGTGCTGGTAGCCCACGAAGGCCTCATCAGCTGTGATGTCATGAGCCCTAATGAGGTGGCAGGAGGGGATCGGCCACCTGGCCCACTCACCACCATCACCTCTCTCTCTCGTTTTTTTTTTTTATTGTGCCACGCCGTTATTTTCCCTCCAAGTCTCTCTCACACTCTGTCCTTTGCGCCCCATGCCATCCATTCATAATGACTTTGTTTTTAATTTGCTATACTTACTTCTGTTAGGGCTTTTCAGCATGGGAAAGCAGTTCCAGCCATTTCTATCATAAGAAAAACAACAACAGAACCAGCGCATTTTGACTAAACATTCAGAGAGTCCAAGAGCATTTTATATCAATGGTTTCTGAAGGATTTATGAAACAAAATGGTAAGATTGGCTTTAGGACATTCCATGCTGTAATGACTCTCTGGATACCAGAGAGCTCACATCACTCGAGCTACCACTGAGAGAGAGAGAGAGACAGAGACAGAGACAGACAGACAGAGCGAGAGAGGTAGAGACAGACAGACAGCGACAGACAGATAGAGCGAGAGAGGTAGAGAGACAGACAGACAGACAGACAGACAGACAGACAGACAGAGAGAGAGAGAGAGAGGTAGAGACAGACAGACAGCGACAGACAGACAGAGCGAGAGAGGTAGAGAGACAGACAGACAGACAGAGAGAGAGAGAGAGAGGTAGAGACAGACAGACAGAGACAGACAGACAGAGCGAGAGAGGTAGACAGACAGACAGACAGACAGACAGACAGACAGAGAGAGAGAGGTCCTCTGAACAACACAGTGGGTTTTCATACTTTCATACATCTTACAGCAGAAGTCATAACTAATTTTAATAGTAATCCAGCATAAGTCACTGCTAAAATATCACTGTTACAAAATGAAACAGATATACGACAGTAATAGCAGCAATGTAAATAAAATGTACATTAACATCGGCAACGGCGACTGTGTGTGTGTGTGTCTGTGTGTATTTGATGTAGTCTTGTAAAGCGGCAGCTGGAGTGGGTTGTGCCCTGAGAGCCACCATTTTTGACTAGTAAACCACACCACAGACACACAGACACACACATGCATGCGCGTGTGCACACACACACACACACACCCACACACACATGTGCGTGCGCGCACACACACACACACACACACACACACACACACACACACACACACACACACACACACACACACACACACACACACACACACACACACACACACACACACACACACACCCAGTCTTTAATAAAGCTACCGCAAGGGGAAGAGACCAGAGGTATAGAGGCTAAGGTTCTTCCGGGTGAAAAAACAACAAGGTTACATCTATGCAGATTTAGCAGGGGTTTAAAATCACCATCACAAACAGTATTGATGAAGATATTTAGAGAGTGGGGAGGTGTGGGGTTTTCTTCTGTGTACTTTGTGTACCTATCTCCAGCGCTGTAGAAAGCGCTGCTGTCAAGCTATTAGGTAATGTTGGTTTGCTCTTCCTAGGCACAGGTATGAATAATAGTTTCCATAGGGCTGGCATGCAATGCTGAGTGCGAGAATGAACAGATCACACAAAACCTGATCATCTGATCAGAGAGGATTGCATGATGGCTCCTGTTCCAATAAGGTCAATAGTCTTGTTATTGTGTTTCACATTGTCTATAGCTTATCCACATGCACCATCAATGCATTGCTGTTATTTCAGGATGTTACATGAATCTGTTCTCTCACTCTGAAGTCTGCAGTATTTCTTCTACTGTCAGGATCTTCTTCTTTCTTCATTCCAAACATCTCTGGTGCTGTCCTCCCTACAACGCAACGGCGATGTGCAGATATTGCAGATTTTCACATCTAAATGAATAAATCAAGCTTCAGCCATTGCACTCCCACACTTACGCCTACCATCTGTAGAGCCTGGAGTCCTCCCAGGCTCTACAGATGGTAGGTTCATGGTCCTCCAGGGTATTGAGACAACACAACCCAAGATGTCTTATTGGAACGACCTCTGGTTGGCTGCTCCACCTTTTAGTATTTTGCTACCTTTACTTCCAAAGAACAACCTTATTCTGGGCACTGTTGTTGTGAGGTTGATCGAAAACAAAACAAAACAACCGTGTTGCTACGTTGTATTGATTATATAAATGAGTATACCTAATCGGTTCACTGTGTGCCTAGCCCACATATAGCTAGCCCACATATAGCTAGGCTATATATATATATATATATATAAATGTTATTGTCAGTAGCACTGTAGTGCAGTAGTCGGTCGTGGGAGTAGACATACTGGCACAACTTCAACTTTCACACATTTAAATTGTTACACATCAAGGCTTGTGACCATATAAAGAGCAGCAATAACACAGAGTTTGGAAAAAAACATTGTTGTTGTTTTTTTGCTTATTCTCATAACCACAACCAAAACAACTGTTGGGACAGACAACTGTCCAGGCATGCTTCAACACCCTCTTGTAGGCTGAAGAAAATGAGAGGCAGGTGCAAGGACCCACACAATTTATTTTATTTTTCCATTTGCGGCCATGTCTCTGTTTGGATAAACATTAGTCTCGGCCAGACTTCAAAATTAGTCTTCACCACAAATATCTACATATTTAACCCAAACCTCTGTTCATTGCACGTTTGCATGTCAACAGATGTCTTTTTTTCTTCGAGTGCTTATATTCAATGACATCATTGGGCAGCTGACTAGGAGCAAACACTCCTATTATAGAACCAGGGACCGTTTCCACGGAGATGGTATAATACACTCCAGATGACTCCCCTTAAAGATTATTTCATTATCATAGACACCACATGTGTGTACATGCAGTGGTGTGTGTGTGTGTGTGTGTGTGTGTGTGTGTGTGTTTGTGTGTGTTTTGGGGGGTGTCGGTTACTGCTTAAGTCTTTACTTTGCAGACAATTACCAGAAAATGAATTTTGAAGACTTTCTTTGCAAAATAAACCCTGTGATTTTATGGTTTGCTTATAGTGAGGAGTGGAGCTGATAGTCTTGGACTGTGTTATTTCCATTCAGCCAACTGTTCATATGGTGAAAGAATAAGACTCCTAATCAACATGATAGTCACAAGGGAAATTCACTCCCAGACAAGATTAAATATTGGACAGTTTATTATAATACACAATTAGTATCATATCAAATACACTCAAAAGAAGAATTTATTCACATAACATACTAGATTTTGAAGAACCAAACTTCAAATCCTGCTAAACAGTATACATTATATTATTTTGTGCCTTTTTCTATATGTAAAAACACACTGATTTCAATTTAATATAACCAAATAAGCAAATATTGAATGGTCTTCTCAGTGTTTCACTGGGTATAAAGTGACTTGACGTTACCTGCTATGCCAAATGCAGTCGAATCTCCATGAACTTTTCTCATCGTCAATGTCTGTTTTTCATTTTCAGTGTGTTCTGTCTCAGTTGCCAGTGTGACATGCTGTAAAAAACACACACACGTGTCATCATGAAAACCATATTAAGGTAAGGCTGGAACGGATGCAGGATCAATAGTGTCTATGCGTGCATGACTATGCGTTTATGCTTAGCTCTTTATCGTGTTATGTTGTGCCATTGTTGCCATGTCTTTCTCTACACCGAGGCAAGTTGTTGTGTTTTTCCACGATTGCCTATAACAAATGATACTATCATTATAATACATTAAATGAACGTTAAATCATGCAGCTATTGCCTTTAGGCGTAGCCTGCATCACCGATCTCTCCTCACTCTTAATGTAGAAAAAGGCAACGTTCGACGTGGTTGGCCTCCTTCTTCTTTAACAGCATTTTGACTTCCTTTTCATGAAATAAATTGGAAATCGGAGGAGCGAGTGGGAAGGACTGAGATGATGAGGTGGAAAGACGGGAGGTGGAGGAATAGGAGGAAAGAGGTCGTAATAGGAGTAGTTTCCAACAGTAGCCCAGACCTGACACACTCCTCCATACACTTCTCTCAGCCCCATAGTGGGAGCTTCCACATGGTAAAACCATCACACACATGCACACACACATCATGCACACACACACACACACACACACACATAGAGACTCATATACACATACACACATAGAGACTCATATACACATACACACACACACACACAGACTCAGGCATATATGCACGCACACACACACAGACACTCACACATACGCACATGCCGGCGAATGCACACACGCGCATACACACACATAGACTCACGCATATACACACACACACACGCGCATATATGCACACGCATATATGCACACAAACACACACATACAGACTATGTATGCACATGTACACATGCACACACACACACACACACACGCATGCATGCACACACACTCTATGCGAAGGTGAGATATAAACACATTTTGGGTGAAAGGTGGTAGGATTGGGACAGGGATATTTATTTATTTTTAAGTTCAAAAGTTCAAAGGTCTAAGTGCATTTTAAAGTGCATGACAAATGTACCAGAAAATGGAATGGATCCAATCAGATGAAGTCAATAAAACCTGGAGAAATACAATTGTAACAACAATAATAACCCCTTTTTAAATACATTATAGTGGTGTTTATTTATTTAAGCAGCACCATTTCCAACTACAAGTTTGAAGCAAATAATTCTAATGCAACCAACATTCTTCACTATTTCTGCCTAAATGTACTAATTGTTTCTTAAATGATTGATGGTAAGTTTGAGGAAAACATCCCGTATGCTAAATAAGTCAATTTACAAAACTTGACAAAGTTTTGAAGAGTGTCCAATCCTAAAGAAGTGAACCACAGCTACTGCCTTGTCTCTGCAGGTGAAACACTGGTTATCGCCACCAAACTATGCTAAGTGACAACACTTGTGGTTGGCGTCATCCCAGAGGCTGGATTTGTAATTGTTGATCCTTTCTTAAAAGGGGATGTTGTTGTGTTTCCTGCCACAAGACGGGGGTAGAGTTGAGAGAGAGAGTGTGGTGGATGGTCTCTAGGAGGAAACAGTGGTGGTAGTAGTGGTGGTGGTGGTGGGGGGGGGGGGTGGTGGTGGTGGAGGGGGGGGGAGGGTTGTCAGGGGGGGTGGTGGGGGTGGGAGGGGGCAGCCCATAATAACTACCAGACATGAGTCATTCACCGTGGAATACCACAGCGCCCACAGACCTGTCTCTGGCAGACGAGGAGCAGAAATCTGACCCAGCAGAGTTTGTGAATGGGATAGGAATGAGCTAACCCAGAGGAAATTTAGTGGTGCTCCAGCAGCTTTCAAGGACTTCAGCCAAGAAAAAAAGAAATCTTCCAAATTATTTGCTTTAGAGGTTTTTTTTTTGGTGTGTGAAAGTCACGTGTCTCGATGGTGAAATATGATTTACAGACGAGGTGATCACTAATTAGCAAATTAGTTTATGTTAACGTTTCCGTTTAATTTAATCTCTTGTTTTGTTTAACTTTAAATTAAACTTGTACTATGGCAATTCATCAGGAACATTTTCTTTTCTTCCTAACAGACAGCACAAAAACAACATATCACATTGTCAGATGTCATTCAAGCCCTCATCATCATCATTCTTGCATAGACTTCCCCAGTGGAGTAAACCATTTAACTTAAACACTACCATATGTTGGATATTCAATTCATTACTTTGTTATAACATGAATTAATGTTTCCATGATAGAGGCCAGACGACCAACACTTTAATAATCCCGCTATAGAATTAACATATTTTACAATTACAGTTTGTAAAAAAAAAAAAAAAAAAAGGTTTAGCAGGGGAGCAAGATGGCCAGCCATTATATTGCATGAAAACAGCAGGCAGGAAGTGTTTTGCAACAGCGGAAAATCTTCAGGTCCAGTCTGACCACCAGACGGTCACACTTCATCTGGTCTTGAGGCTGCGGTCGACGGATGGATACCTTCCCTACCATAACGGTTGGATATGTTGTCATACATTTCTTCTCTTGCTCACTCTTTTTCCTTCTCATACACCCCCCCCCCCCCCCTCCTCTCTTTTGCTGTCATTTCTAATTTTCACATACTGTACCTACCACTTTCCTCCATCCTTCTCCCCTAACTCTGCTCGCTTTTCACGTTCTAACCTTTCGCTGCTACACCTCCATGACGCTGTCTCTTACACTTCAACCCCCCCCACCCCCCGTATCTTTCCCTCAAACTTATCTTGGCATTGACTCTCAGTTCCTGGAGCTCACTTGCTCGCCCCCTCAGACATTCATATACCTTCCTCATGTTACTCCGTCTCTCTCTCCATCTCTCCCTCCCTGGCTTTCTCTCCCCCCTCTTACTCCTTCTCTCTGTTTGTGGTCAGCCACACTTAATCTAGCGCCGTCCATCTGTTTCTCTTCATTTGTTAACTCCGGCCTGGTTTCTATTAAGATTACATCAGACTTTGACCTATTAGTGAGCAGTGATCCTTTTGAAGCCCTGCTGTGGTTACAGGTTAGGCTTAAACCCCACCACTATACCTAGTCACAATCATATGGACAGTATTTGGGGGAAACGTATTAATAACAACAGTCCCTAAACTTTTTGTCAGCCAGAGCGCCAATTGGGTTTTTTTCCCCCTCTCCTGATCCATGATCATTAAATCATAACAGTATTGTTGTCATGTGGGGACCAACTAGAAGTAGGCCTGGAACTCATTTCAATGCTCAACCCATAATTTAAGACACCGCTGTAATAATACACCCCCACACCTTTAAATGACAATCTGTAAATTGTAATATATAGTTAATTTGACTTCACATCGGTGGGATTTTAAACACATTTTGACCTTTTCATTCACAGTGGTTCTGCTTAGCTCAAGTAACTCATGCGAAACTTTCTTTTTGCTGATTTGAAATTGAACTGTATTTAAAAAAACATTTTTTATGGAGCACAGTGTTTTGAACCTTTGAAGGCACAAAAGTTTAGAGTCATTCTCAAGGCACTAGAACTGTAAAACGATAACTGCAGCATAAATTAACATTATAAATATTATGGCGACTGATTGTTTTTATTTTTCTTACTTGACTTGCCACACAATATCTCCCTTGTTCTAGTTCTTGAAGGATACAAATCCTAATCCATGGAGCCGTTTGGCTTTTCTTTTCTTTTAGTGGGTACAATGTTGACGTCAATTTTCCAGCTGGAGATAAAGATAACATTCTTAAGTCCTTAAATTAAAAGCTTCCTCGCCGCCCCCCCCCCCCCCCAACATGGATACTTTAGGGTTTGATTGAAAGGTTGAATTGGTACATCATCATTACCTGTTGAGGAGGCGGGGTCAACAAAGGGCTAAGAAGCCAATTGGCCATGGCGTGACACTTAACTGACATCTATTGGCCGAGTCACTGCGAGGAAATATGTGAAAGTCATTGAGATTCATCAAGCTAAGTGGTCACAGTTGACTGCAAGGTCTTGAAACTCACCACTTCTGGTTGCGGGTTGTCCTCCCTGCCAGCGGTTCCCATTTCTAGTAGAGCTCAGATGTGAAGAGGTCTGCACTACTGGATTCTAGTCCGTGTTCCTATGCTCAATTAACAATGCATCCTATAGCGCTTTTCCTCCAAGGAAATGATTGAATTGAGATCCAGAAATTTCCATTGAATCTTTTGGGCAGTTTGCAGCGTTTTTTCTTTGACATCATTATTGATATAAATGCTGTTTATGGGGAAAAACTATTTTCCCCCATAAACACTACTATACTATACGAGTCAAGATGCGTTTGTGTTGTGCACCAGCGGCAGCATCTATTTGTTGTGACACCAACACAGTGGCCAATAGCATATGTTGATGGTGTACATTTTTGCGAACCCTGGCGATCCCGTAAGGTAAAATAGTGTTTTCCATGTCCTGGTGTCTGCGTGTGGCGCTGTGGTGGCGTGGAGGTGTGGAGGTTTGGATGAGCGGAGGCCCCAGCTGTTCTGCTGTCGTTCAGCTCAAACAGCCAATTAGGCACTGATTTGCTTGAAATGTAAAAAAGAAAGAAAAAAAAGGACAGAAGGGCATTGAGTTTTGAGGTTTCAACCAAACTATTTACAATATATAGTCAAACAGGGCACATTCAGTGAATGCTTGAAACACACAGCATTTAGGTATAACGTTGAAAACATTGTCAAAAATACAAACAGCCATATAGGTTAAAGTAATTAAACTGGATAATGTTGAAAAAAAAACCTTATTGATTTTTACACCCGTTACAACTGGTCATTTACACCACAGGGGCATCAACCACTAAGGGGGGTTTTGGTAAGAAGAGGTTGGGTTTCTTTCATTTTCACAAACTTTTCAACACTTGGGCATATATAGTGCAAAAAACAACTATCCCCTCCAAAACGTTTTAATATTTTCTCCTTGGCTTTAAAAATGTGTTTGGAAAGTCTCATTCTATTGTTTTGGGCAATAGAGAAACCTGCAGGTTACCCAGTTACAAATCCTGATTTCTCCCCATAATGAAACCTGATTACCTGGTCACCTAGGTAACCAAAGTTATTTTTCATGTCAACGCAATCACCAAATTTGGGGGCAGTTTCAGGTCTGCATCCCCTTCCTCTTCCTTCCTCCTCATTCTTATTACCTCCCTCTGCTCTACATCCCCCTTTCGATTGGCTATGGCTGTTCTGGCCAACACTCCACTGTCACCTCTGAAACCCTACCTGACTCAAGACAGCCTCATCGGTACCGCCCGCCTCCCACAGGCACAGGCACAGGTCCACGGTATTTCACGGTGTTTCACTTCTAAGTCAATGAAGCTCTTATAAAAGGTGAGTAGGTCATGTTTTAATCAGCTGCATGTCCATGTCTTGTCAGAGTGTATTGAACGCTAACGCCTTATCTTGTCTGTTCTCTGCTGGCTGACTTCACAGCGCCTGTGTCAGCGGAGATGTTGGCAGGTGCGCTAGTTCTGAGCACCGTCCTTGCAGCTTTACCAGGTAACATTCACCAGGAGTATTGTTATCATTATTATTTTTATAATATTGTTATTAAAGAATACACTCTTCATTATGACAAACGGCAAACTTTTCAATAGAATACATGTTCATTTCCAGGGATTAAATATTACAAATAATGTGTGTGTTTACAATTGTTTTTGCATTCAAAAGCTTGTGAATATGGCACAATGAGACTTGCTTGCTTGAATCATCTGTTGTTCATTCTGTACTGTATGTTGTTCTGCATCCAGGTGCCCTTGCCTTTACACCTAGGTTATTTATAAGTATTGATTGGCTTTTGTGCAAGGTAGTCAGCCAGTCAGCCAGCCAGGCATTTAGCAGGACAGCAGGACACCGTTGTTGCCATCAGGTCTCATTATGAGTCTATTATTTGATGCATTCATCTGTCACCAAGATTAAATCTACACATTTTCAACCTTTTCAAAAAACATACATATATTCAAGGGTTTTGTTTGGTGTCTCTGACCCTTTTATGTAGATATTAATTATGTGTGTGTGTGTGTGTGTGTGTGTGTGTGTGTGTGTCCTTCAGGAACCCAGAGCAGGTGGAGTGTGTCATTTTCTAGAAGGGAGATCTGTGTGTGGGCTGGAACCACCGTCACCTTGCCCTGTCGCTATGACTACCCATCAGGTATCAGAGGGACAACTCAATTTTCTTTTTGTTCATTTGGTTACACTACTATTATAGGCCTAATGGATATCTTGTTTGTATATATATAAATGATATACCCATTTGGCAGGCAACTTTTACTGGTTTTGGTATTCAATGCGTTGATAAATCATATCGCAGATCACTTTTTGAATGGACAACGTTCTGTATATTGAAACCTCTAAATCTGTAATATAACGCATTATTCATGAATGTCTTTATGGTATTCAACATGTTATTCTACCATCATCATTACTATCATCACAGTGGTCCTGTTATAAGTGGACTGGATTATAGTGTATGTGAAACAGTGACCTCTGTACCCTAGGCCACACGGTGACGCGAGTCATGTGGTTCCGTGTGTCCATGGAGGGACACAGAGAGTTCACCCACCACTCGGACCCAAACCACGTCAGCCTGTCCTACCGGGGACGTACACGGTATGAATATATTTTCAAGTCCAGGTAACTTATTGATAAAACAAAAAAAAAAGAGCCGGGGTGAACTAAAGTGTTATACAGCTTGGATCAACTAAAACAACAATAAAATACAGCGTAAAACATGACAGACGGATGACAAACACAGAGAACAGTAGATAATAAAGATAGAAACTCAAAATTGTCTCATTTTGATTCAAAACTCACTATTAAAGGCGTCAGGAGTCTAGCAGTGGTGTTCTGGACAAGCTGCCGGGATGAAATAAGAGCATGCATTACTTTCTCAAAGTCAATTTATGAAAGCCAGTGTTACCTTTAGAATATTAGTATGTATACATGTACACACATAGAACATAAACACAATTACTGAATGACTTGTTTAAAATCAGTTGAATATGTAACACAATCTCCCCTGGTCTCCAGCTACATAGGCGGCAGCTACTCCAGCTGCTCAGTCCAGATCAGGGCTGTTAGACTGAGCGACGCAGGCCAGTATCACTTCAGGTTTGAGACGGACCAGCCTCAAGGCAGATGGACCTCCCCAGACACAGTGTCTCTCACTGTCACAGGTTGGCCTCCAGTTCATCACTATGCCTCACATTTCAACAGTAACTTCATGTTAAAGGTGCTGTAGGTATGATTCGGGAGTGGAGAGAGCGAGCAGAAAAGAGTGGAAGAGAGTACGATTTGAAACTAAACAAACAAAAAAAGCCCCCCCCCCCCCCCTCTGCTCCATTCCTCCCTACGTTTCGCCGCCATTGAGAAGTGCTGCAGTTCACGCACCTGTGAGTGACAGGCAAGATAGATTTGTCGAACCAATCACGGAAGAGAGGCCCTGATTGCAGAGGTGGGAGTGGGTCACACATGTGCAAGTCACAAGCAAGTCTCAAGTCTTAACCTTCAAGTCTCAAGCCAGTCCCAAGTTACTGTGGTGAGAATCAAGCAAGTCAAGTCGAGTCCCTGCTATAAGTCAAGCAAGACAAGTCAAGTCATTCGTCAGGTCAAGCAAGTCACAAGTCAAGTCATACGAAATTGTGATGATCTAACCCATTTTCCACATTTAACTTAGTTAAAAGACAAGTGGTCATGAGAAGTTGAGTTTTATTTCAAAACTGTTGCAGCAGAGTTTTGTAGTGACGGATGAAGTTGAATGTTGTGGTGGTTGTGTCACTGATTTTTGAGCTGCAGACCTTGCATACCGCTGTTCTCTTCTTACAACCGTCATCCATAACAAATCCTTGAAACAAAATCGTATTATTTTTGGACTAACTCCTCCATGATGGCTGCCTAGTGCATTGGACTCTGCCAATGAGTCCTAGTAGGTTGCCAGGTTTGCACTAGAAATCATCCAATCATGTTTCAAAAACAAAACATAACTTCTGAATATCTAGAAAAATGCTAATATTTAATTTAAAAAAGTAAAGTAAGTAAAGTTCTTTCAAGTCATCTGTCTCAAGTCTAATTCAAGTGTCAAGTCATGAATATCAATAGTCAAAGTCAAGTTGAGTCTTTTAACAATGTTAGTCAAGCAAGCCTCAAGTCCCCAAATTTGCCTCAAATTTGAATCCGACTCCAGTCAAGTCAGTTGACTCGAGTCCCCCACCTTGATTGGTCTAAGATTGGTCTAAAATCAAAATGGGCTCATACAGAGGCAGACGCAGGCAACTCTAAGCAGATACTCTAATAATAATAGCTCCTAAATCTTAGCACCTTGAAAATGAAAGTGCTCTTTCTGGTTGTCTGTCTGTTATTGTGCCATGTGATGTTATTTTACTCTACAGGAGGTGACATCACCTTTAAGTGTGCAAGTTCCGGGTGTAAAATCTTTTTGCGTACAAGAGTATCTTGACATTTCAAGTCAAATCCTGATTTAATGACATTGATACAACTCAATCCATGACCTGTGTTTCAGACCTGCAAGTCCAAGTGCACCCAGCGAGGCATGGCAACATGTTTGCGTTAGGAGACACTGTGTTTCTGGGCTGTCAGGCCAATGGATGTGCTGCTTCTGGCCGCAGCCTTGCACTGTACAGGTGTGTAGAAACAATTTATTTTTGGGAAGTCTCATTCTATCGATTGAGGTGTTTAGCTGTCCACATGGCAGTTAACAAACCATGGCTACCCAGTTACAAATACTGATTTCTCCCCAGAGCAAAACCCGGTTATGTTGCCTCAGTAACTAAATCCTAAAATGTGTGTGTGTGCCTGCGTACGTGCTTTTCTCAGAAATGGGCTGAACTTGGGATCCTATGAGAAGTGGATGATCATCAACCGCTTCGACCAGCAGCACGCCGGGACCTACACCTGTCGACCAATCCCACCCCAGAATGTACAGTCTCCGCCCCTGTCCTTGGCTCTGGGACGTAAGTGGTCGTTCATTTCCTAATGACAGTTGTTTTGTTATACATAATTCACTCAGTGATTGGATGGTTCTGCAGTGGGTGCTGTTGACGAAATGGGATGTCCTACACACTCTGTGTTTTCAACATCAGCAAAGCACCACATATGGCACCACTCTTTCCCCCTGCAGACGCACCTCACTCCACCCTCATCACAGTGGCCCCGGTAGGAGAGCTGTCAGCGGGGGGGTCGGCCATTCTCTCCTGCAGCAGTGATGCTGCCCCACCAGTGGAGAGCTTTGTGTGGTTCAAAGGTAAACAGCCCTCTGCTGAGGCTTGAATGTGAACACAACACGCATATAATGTGTACATTATGGTAAATAGAGCCAACAGACCTCATGCTGCAATACGGAGGACGGAGGACACTCTGGTATGTTTTCATCAATGTGCATTTGACACCGATGCCACATCTGGCTAACCACAGATGCCACAGCCCCTAGTTGTGCTTATTTTTGTTATACATAAGCTATTAATCACTAAACTAAAATGTGTGGTTTCTATATTATACTTAAATATTAATAGTGTTTAAAATCAAAAGCATTTCATTACCATAAAGGAGCACACAGTGTTACAGGCCCGGCGCTAGGATGAAGTGACTGAGGGGGCTGAATTTGGGAACAATTTAGGGGGCAATTTCATTGATTTAACCATGCAATAGCCTCCGATTGGCTAGATAACAATATAAGGCAACTGTTTAAAAATCAATGAACACATTTATTAATTGGAGCACTCACATAAGAACATAGCACTAGCAGAGCGCAAATATGTTTTATATTTGTATTTACTATAGATATATAAAGCTTAAACAGAGGGAGCAAACAATACAACTGAGGGGGCTAAGTCCCCTTAAGACTTCTTGTGGCGCCATGCCTGCCTTATATGAATGTAAAAAATATAAGCCATGGCGTGCCATGGATTGTGGCCTAGAAATAGAGATGAACACGAATGTGTTACACATGTTGTGTAACATTATGTCGTGTGTGTTTTTTGCCAGATATGGAAAGTCACAGTATCCCAGCGAGTTTCAGATCCCAGCTTCACCTGCGAGGTCTGACACACGCAGACAGAGGACAGTACTTCTGTGTGGCGCGTAACGCCCTGGGCACCGACCGATCCCAACCCGTACTACTGAACGTCACATGTAGGTTTGCCATGACGGACACCACCTGAGCTTTCCATCAACATTTTGGAATAGTGAGCGGAAATGGTGTCATGGAACGAACACATTTTGAGAATCTGTGTAGATAAATTGTGCTTGTTGTACACATTAAAAGGCGGTATTTAGGTGTAGTTTTGAGTAGCACTGGACCTATCCTGAATCTCTAGAGATTTAGCAGATTCGTGTGGCGTTAATTAGTCTGAGCAATGTTCACCAACAGGACGTATATTTGATTGATAAGCAGAATCAGTGCTCTGATACATGGCAGATATTGCTCAAAGTAATCTTGGCGCCCATAAGACCTTATAGGCCATCATTATATAGATATAGATATGATATATATATATATATATATATATATATATATATATATATATCTCATAACCTCTTCATCCATCATTTTACATAGATGCCTTTTTTTAAGATCCAATTGAGTTTCACATCACCTGGTCAGATTAGGAAGGGATATTTATTTTTTATGTTTTATATTTTTTAGTAGATCAAGTAAACTGCAAAGGATTTAAGCCAGTGTACATTTGGTTTATTTGAGTTTATATAATTTTAAGTTTATGATAATGGATTAGATGAAATACATTATCTTTCATTCAACACAATTTCACCTTTTTAGCTTTCTAATTATAGGACCAACCAACTCCAAAATGTTGGTTAAATTCAGGTTTTTGCAACTGTTTCTGATTGGCTGAAAATGCTAGCATGTGATAGGCGTGATGGCAACTAATCTGGCACACATTTCAGCCAATCACAAACTGCAATTGAAATATCTTCTTGCTGTCCTTTCTTTAGGGATTGATTGCACTTTGAGCAAGTTGTAGGCCAAAGGGGAAACTATCTACATGTAGTCTGCTCTTTGATCCCTGATGTTTCTGTGTGTCTTCCTGCCTTCCTGTCTAGACTCCCCCCAAAACACACATGTAGTGGTGAGTCCTCGAGGCGACATCAGAGAAGGCTACCATGTCAACCTCAGCTGTGTGAGCCAAGCCAACCCACCTGTCAACAGGTCTGTCTGTCATTTTACTTGCAAAACAACATTAAATAGACCATAGTCTCAATACAGAATCATTCTGAAACTAAGTGCAGGGTCACCTCCATTCCCACTTGTACGATCAATGAGTCAATATTCTTTTTTATGCTTAGGGAAAGATAAAATCCACTCAGAAATGATTTTTTCCCATTCCCTTTCATGACCTGTCCACAACATCTTTACAATGCTCATCACACTCCTCCTCAGGTATGCGTGGCATCGTATTCTTGGTGACAAGGTGTGGGCCAAAGGGACGCTCCAGAACATGTCTCTCCCGTCGGTGCGCGCTCACAGCGCCGGTCAGTACTACTGCACTACATGGAACAGACTGGGGTACCAGACCTCCCCGGTCGCTACACTCTCTGTCCTGTGTAAGTCGAACATATTGGGATTGTCTATCTGCATGGGCAGGTGTAGTATGGGTATTGTATATTATAGGTGTGTATGTATTGGGGAGGGTGAACAATAAGGGGTGCTTGATGGTCTGGGACAAGTAAAAAGTCACATGGAGGCAGTACATTTTTTTTTTTGTCCCCGTCGGCAGGGGAGAGAGTGATGTGTAACAAACAGACATGGACAAGACGGCAGGCGTGATATCTTTTGAGCGATACCTTGCGCGGCTAGTGGGCTGTAAAAAGACAACCGTCAACCGTTCCCGTTTGTCAATAGAAAGTAAACAAACTGAAACCGAAACTGAACCAGCTCCTCCACCATCCTCCATCAACGTCCTCCGTCCTCCCTCCTAGATCCTCCTAAGAACACGTCCGTCCTGGCCCGTCCCTCTAGCGTGGTGGACGCCGGTCGCGCCCTGACGCTGACGTGCAGCAGTCAGGCGAACCCGGCGGTGGACAACTTCACCTGGCATCGGGTGCCACTGGACGGCGCCGCCCCCAGGCGAGGTTTGCGTCGCCACACTCACAGCACGTCCAACCGCAGCACACACACACACACACACACACACACACACACACACACACACACACACACACACACACACACACACACACACACACACACACACACACACACCCCTTCTGGGTTTTGCCATTTGGTCCATTGAAGATGGTAATGGTGACTTAGTGAAAACTATGTTGATAATAATATTATTAAATGGCTATTTGATGAGCATATAACTAAGAAGTAGAATGACACATGTTCACGTTTCTTACCCCACGTGTGTATTACTCATTCAAATGATGTAATATGTGGCAACTATTTATTTAGGGATAACATTTCGATTTTATGAAATAGTTACCACTGAAAAAGATTGAATTTAGGATTGTAGTCTTTGAACATAAACAACCATGACCGTATGTACCCCCCCGCTAGTGTGGGGAGCCAGGTCGGGTCCCACCTACACCTTCTCCGAGGTGGGCCCAGGGGAGAGCGGACAGTACTACTGCGAAGCCCGCAACCGCATCGGCACACACAGCTCTCCTGTGCTCACTGTCCGAGTGAGAGGTGGGTTCAGATACGTTAATTTAAATTGTGTCTTTTTTTAACTAGTTAAACTCAAGCCAACGAGTTGCAAACATGACACTGAAATGTGAAGAACTGAGTCTATCTATTAATCGTACAGTATCCCATAAAAGTTAAAGTACTGTGTTCACACCGAACGCAAAGCACATTTTTGTCATTTTACAAAGTCTTTACGCCTTGAAAGCTGCGAGTAAACAGAAATAAGTCACGCGAGATACACACACTCACGCGACATATGCAAAGTGCATTTTCGCCTCGCGTTTGGTGTGAACGCGCCATTAAAGTCATTACTGTGTAATAAACAATGTACCAACATATAACAACATGTACCTAAAAGTAATAATCTCAACGATTTTCATGTAAATAAATGTCACTATCTATCACCGAATGAGGTAACGCAATGGTGATTGAGCCTATGGCTCACTGATGAAAGCCCTTGAATGTGCAATATGATGAATGTTGCAAACTAGGTGTCGGTAGCGACACACCTGCAATTACCGCTTATCGCCAATAGGTGTCGCCAAAGAGAACTTACCGGAAATCTTCGAGATTGCCACTTTAATATGTAATAATGTTATCGAACAGCATGTAACCGGTAGCGTAACTGAGCTTCATTAGAAGGCGCTATCTCTGATTGCTCTCCATCTCATACTCAAAGAGACGACCCTGGCAAATGTCCTGCACAGGACAAATGAGCAATGACTAGCATGTTAACCCTAACCCCACTGTGTAGTTACAGGCTGTTCCACGACGTTATTACATATTAAATACATGCCATTACAGGCTGTTACATTGCTTATTACATGTGTAATGACAGTGTAACAAGGACCCCTTGTTATATGATCTGTAAAGCCCTTTAAGACTTCAACTGTGATTAAGGGCTATACAAATACAATTGACTTGACTTGACTTAAAGTGTTACCCAACTCTATTAACGTGACCTTGTCCTCCAATGGCTCAGAATACAGACGATGCCGAGATGACGAAAGCTCCTGTCCTCTCTAGGCAGCAGCATGCTAGTCGATATACTGCATGGTCTATCATCTCATAACGTTGTTCTGTGAGTCAGGGTGACGCAAATGTCTTCTGCTATGAGCATTGCAGCGAGGGTTAATGGGGTGTTGTGGAAAATTACAGCAAAGTCTAGACGGCTGATCTGAGGCAATGCAGCGGGAGATTAAGAACATGGAAACGCAAGAAAGTGTCGTCTAGACGTCTGAATAATGACGTGCAAATGGCCCTGCCCGTGTTTTGACTGCTGATCACTTGATTTGCCTACTGCTATCTTCTCTTTTCACACTGATGTTAACACAGTCATTCATTATTCGTTTTTCATATTTGTATTTTTGGGGTAATTTTCCTGACAACGAAAAGACCCCAGAGAAGCAATTTTAAAGTTCAAGTTCAAGTTCAAGTCAGGTTTATTTGTTGCATACAAAGTCATACAGCAGTGAAATGCTTACTATGCCTGCTACTTTGACTATGCTTAGACAATATAAGACAAAATACACAATAATTATTATATATAATATATATAATAATAATATTATATATAATATAATTATATATAATAGAGCAAAATAAAATGTAAAAAAAAATTAAATCACGGTATATGAAGAGACACACACACGCGCGCATGCTTACACACACACACACACACACACACACACACACACACACACACACACACACACACACACACACACACACACACACACACACACACACACACACACACACACACACACACACACACACACACACACTGATTAAAACTGAAAAATACAATAAAGACAACACCGTCCCGAGTGAGAAGCAGTACGCTATCCAAAGATACAGTATCACATGTCATAACTAGCACATGTGTACACACACGTGCACTAGTAATCTGTAACTTGCTGTCTGGTCTGCAGGTCGTTTAAAGGTGATCGCCCTGGCTTCTGCAGTGGGCGTGTCCGCTGCTCTCATCACACTGACAGTGGCCATAATGATCAGGTATAATCATATCTATATAATGGTCAGGTATTATCTATATAATGAGCAGGTATGTCCATCTATATAATGATCAAGTATATCTATCTATATAATGATCAGGTATCTATCTCTATATCTATATAATGATCATACATCTATATTTGTATAATGATCAGGTATATCTATCCATCTCTATAATGACCAGGTATATCTGTCTGTCTATCTCTACATAGGTGTGTGCATATTTATTATGCACTACAGAGACAGTTAGTGAACAAACTTTGATTTCTTCCCTGCAGCAAGAACATGCACAGGGTAGACCTGGAGTTAATGGAGGGTGTGAGGAAGGTACGGTGATTGTCTGCAACATGCTTGTCGGATTCTCTAACATGATAAATAATAAGAATCAGTCCAGTCATTGTCATTTAAATTAGTTGTTTTTTTGTCTCTCTGTGTCTGGTGTGTGTGGCCCAGCGACCATCGGTAACAGACGAGACTGTGTTTTATGAGTCAGCAGCAGCACAGCACACTTTCCCCTTGAGAACAGACATGATGTCCGATATTCCGGTACACCACACCACACCACGCACACGCACACACACACACACACACACACACACACACACACACACACACACACAGTGACTATACTACACAAGACTATACTTCCTACTGTGTAGGAGGAGGAGCCAGAAGAGGAAGTGAGTGATAGCTCCCACCCTGCCATTGTTCCACTGAAGGATGCTCCACCAATCACAGAGGCAAAGGTCCAGAGTCCCGCCCCCAACTACATCACCGTCCACTACTCCAGAGTACCCAGGTATACTGCATTTATCTACATTTGATCATTGAGATGAAATTCACAATTGAATCAATGCACTTTTTATGTAGTACCAATAATGCAGACCAATACATGCACTTAAACATCTTTAAAGTCCCCATGAAATGAAAAATACATTTTCCCAGTGTTAATCTTGTGTCCATGTGTTATGTGTTCATTCATCTCTTGTTATATGCCATATATAGGGCAAAAATCAAAGTGTTTTTACATCAAAATCCATGTGTTTTCTCTTCCTGTAAAACAGTTTTAAATGTTTGATGACTCATCGTGCACTCGGGCGTTTAATTTTGCGTTCAATGAAAATGCTTTCTCGAGTTTTAAATCTTCCACAATAGAGCAGGCTGTTGTCATGGCTTTCCATGTTGAGCTGCTAGCTACTGTCAATCTGGCAGCACATTCACAATATTGGCTACTGTAAACGCCAATCAATATCCGAAGTCCCTCCCTAGCTCAGTGTTTTTACCGGAAATACGTAAATATGCAGAATCAAATAGCACTGAGTGCCGTTTCACGGGCCTTTAAATTTTAGACGCTAGCCTACTGTTTATGTTGTTGTTGTTGTTGTTGTTGTTGTTATTATTATTGTAGTATTATATACCACCAACTAGGGACTAATTCATCATTGTGCTCCTATCGGTGGTCCAGTGTGGACCAGGTGATTGTCCCTAACCTGCCTCAGGGGAAAAGCAAAGAACCAAAGGATTCCTCTAAGGTTTACAACCTGCTGTCGCAGCAATGAGACAGCAGTCAGAAGACACCAAGGTAGCGGTGCAGTGTTACCCCAGTTTTTGAGTCAATTGAATTCTTTAATTCATTTTCATCCATTCATTCATTCATTCATTCAAAAATGTGTTATGTTACCTATACTCTCTTCTCACTTTTGTTTTCCTTGCAGGGTAACTCATCATCTGCGCTCTGACAACATAATTCACTCATTTCGCAATGACCAGAGAGGATTGTGGGATAAAAAAATGTTACATTATATGTGAATGCTTTCCTTACCATTAGTTGAAGCATACTGAACTTGAAACACAAGATACTCCAGCCTTTATCAAACCATGTCGGCAACGTGGGGTGTCTGTATGTTCCTGCTGTCTCTAAAGGATAATGCATGTTATTATACTTTTGTCTTTTGCTTTAAGAAAGAATGCAACAGATGCTTTTGCTAGCACTTTTGTTGGCATGCAATTCATGTTGGTATAACTGCAGTTGCATATTGATGCTACATAATATCAGTTGGCAGTTGAAGTTATCCTGCTTTTCACCCTAAAATTACATTGCAAAACAAAGAAAAAGTAGTTTTTCAAATTGAGAATGAAAAACAGTAAAATGGCTCACATTAGCAATACAAATACATACATTTATTTATTCACAGTTTATGTCCCTTCTTCAACCACATTGAACATTCACGCAAGTGTAACTATTGGCAGAACTTGTGACAAGTGAAAAACAGTTAAGTCAATAATATCAATTGTCATCATCAATCATTGTGTTGGTCAATATTTAAAAGTTATTAAAAATATTTTTCCTTGGTTTGGTATCATCTTTCCACATGGATGCAAATAGACAAACATAAATCAATGCTGGTTAGCCATTTTATAGCTGTATGTACATGGGGCTTATATCTAAATGTAGCCTAGAAATGCTCAATATTTAGTAAGTCAACAGTGTAATCTCGGTTGCTTATTGTTAATCCAAAATCAAGACTTAGTTTGATTATATGGGCCATGAAGATGTTTGCTTTGCTGAATGATTTCTATTACATTTTCATGCAAAAGCAGCGTCTGAGGGGGCGTTCGCCTCGGCTGTCCTTTCCATCTCAGAGGTCGGCAGCGCCACCTTGTGGATTAATAGTGCTGTTACACCGAAACACAGGCTACAGACTCAGATTAGTGGCAATGTTTGAATGAGACTATGAAGGCCTGTCATAAAACAATTGCATATGAAGACAAAAAAAGAAAGTAGAGCATGTGAAGGCAAGCATGTGTACAACCGGTGACCAATGTGCTGATAATAATGTATTATGATGACATACATCAATGGCTTTGAGGTAAGCATCTTCGTGGGGAAGTGAAACATTTCCACTTGCCTGCAATCAACATTTGCTTCATGTGTGTCATAATTTCTACTGGTTCTACACTGAAGTAGTAGGGCATGTTGTAAGCTATAGTTTTAATACGGATAGTTAAAAGATAATGACTCGCACCAGTCTAGGGATTTTACTCATCATTCAAGGTATTGTCCAACTTTGTAAAAATAATGAATTGTTGATGGGCTCAGCCTGTTAAAATTGATTTACTGTTGTTTCTCTGAGAGCAGTGCTGTCCAGTCTGCGGCATCTGCTTTTAATGTGCATTTTCTGCCTCCTGTTCAATTCTGTCTGGTCTTCTTAGCAAAGCCTAATGGAATTACATTTATAATAGTTATTAAATCCTTTCTATAAAAGGTGCTTTATTGCTGAAATAATGTCCAAAATAAAAGTACTATAATGATTGGACTTGCCTCATCATGTCTTGTGTTTTTCTATTCTCTGTAAAAAGGCGTGTGGAGCCAAGATTGGGCAGTCATCTTCCTGAGTCACTGTGCTTTGAGGGGGACATCAGTCACAATACAATGCTCTTATCGCTATCCACCAAAACAGCGTGTCACTTCGGTCACCTGGTTCAGAGGAAAGGACCCGTACCGGTATCTTACTCCCCTTGACTTCGACTCGCTTCCACGTTTTGAGTACCTCGGTGACAAAATAGGCAACTGCACACTGCAGATCAATGACTTAAGGATATCGGATCAAGGAGCGTACTTTTTTGAATTTAAGACAAACAGTGATTCCTGGATGAGTAGAACATATAGTGAACTGACCGTTAAAGGTAGGCATTACGAAAGCTTGCCTCTGGTGTTTTTATAAATATAGTTGTGTTGATTTCACTAAATAAACCAATCTGTGCCTTCTGTTTCTACACTGTATAGGGCAAAAGGTGACCGCCGATGTACCGACTGTCGTTAAAGAGGGGGACATGGTTAGACTGATCTGCAAGACTTTGTGTAGTCTTCCCCTAGCCAACCCAGTGTGGTCACGAGATGGAAAGCCAGTGGCCAGGTCCAGGTTCCAGGCCAGACTGGAGGATGCAGGGAGTTACCAGTGTGCTGTGAAGGGCCGGCGGTCCGACACAGTAGCCCTCGATGTTCAATGTGAGTAGATAAGGATGAAGATGTGAGGGGTATCAAATTTATTTACAAAATCAGCAGTTACATTCTGATTCATCATCTGATTTTGTAAATATATTTTGTATTAAATGTATATAATTTAGTTGATGCGTTATCTAAAGAGAATTCCAAGTGATCAAATCATATTTTTTTAATATACTTTTTATATTATGTATATCTGTACATAGTAGATAAATGTTTATGTTTGTCTTTGTGGTCCTTGTTTTAGCTGTATATGCTGTGTAAGTACATTGACAGCAATGAAAAAACAAGAGTCAAGTTCCTTGTGTGTGTGTGTACACATACTTGGCCAATATAGCAGCAAAGCAAAAGCAGCACAAAAATCAGTCAGTTGCTTACCACCACAATTCAATAATCAAAGCCGCTGCTCTTAATTTGAAACCTGTGATGGGGTTTTCCTGAGCAGACCTGCCACGAAACACCACGGTGCGGGTCGAGCCGCCAGGAGAGGTGCCGAGTGGCAGCAGTGTGAACCTGACCTGCAGCAGCGTTGCCAACCCACTGGTACGCAGCTACACCTGGTGGTGGTACAGAGGAACCGCACCGCCCCCCGCCAGCGACATGCTGGTCCAGGTTGGAACAGGACAGGTGTTGCACCTTCCTTCTCTGGAGGCCTCTCAGACAGGACATTACCTCTGCCAGGCCAGGAACCGTCTGGGGGGACACAACTCCTCCGCACTGCTGAAGATGGGGGACACCACACTGGGTTTGCATGTTTGTTTGTTTTTCCTCTGTCCATGTCACCTCGTCGGTCTCCTCTCACGACGCAACGCCTGGAACGGGGTGCTTCAAATGTGTGAGTGAGAGTGAGTGAGTGAGTGAGAGGACTTTGGAGGGAGTGATATCCGTTCCAGTTACATGGGTTTAGCGGCGTGAAGCGAGTAAGAGGGATATCCGTTTCCGTTACATGTTTTGGATATTGCTGTATTTGGATATACACCACTAGGACAATAACAAAGCCCCTTGACACACCCCTGGTCCACAGCATTAATCAAACTCTACCATTGACACAACTGTCTACCATTGTTCACCATTGTTTATTTCTGAATATCTTTCTAGGCAGAGAATCTGTGTTCATCCTATCCGGAGTAGGAGTCACCGTCTTTGTGGTACTCGTGATTGTGGTGGTTTGCCTTTGGTCATGGTGAGTCAATGAGACAAATGAAAGAGTTACAAACTACTCTTGGTGAGATTGAAGGCACATCATCATTGACCGGCTAAACGCTGCTTATTGCAATGGTGGTTACTGGGTAGGGTTGAGTGCTTGCACTTGGCAGGTAGACAAATGGCCACTGCCATAACACGTTTTATAGCATGACTGATGGTGCCATCTCTTCAGTCCAATGTGCAATGTTTGCTTACCCTTTAAGTACATTTTATTTTTGTGTAGTAATTTCTTCTTCTGCCAAAATTATGAAATAACTTCTTCAAAAGCTGAAACCACATTGCATGGACTATTCTGTGTTGTCTATTACCGCATGTCTTTTGCTCAATATTTGAACAGGAAACTACGAAGGACCAAAGAAAACAAAGACGTGAGTGCACAAAAAGAGCAAGGTTGTGTTTGTAGCCTCACAAATCAGACTTAAGATTATTAATCTAAAATCTGATGGCAGACAAGCCCAAATCTGGGTGAATGGCGTGTTTCACTTTCTTTTGCTTAATTTTTTTTCTCGCCCAATCATGTTGCTGGAGGTGGGGATCTGTAAGCCCGTACTTGACTATTAATAGTGAACACATACCAACACCATATAGACTGACCACTGTAGAAATACAATGAATAATGAAACTCTTCTTTAACATTTTGCAAGGTAGACTACCTAATTGATTACTGCCTAATAAATTGCACTTTTCACCTTTTTATTAATCCTAAAATGCACATCCATATTATTTGGGGGTATTATTTGTTAGTTTCTTGTTATTTAGATTTTTTTCACTTTAACTGGATGCTTTTATTTTATTTTATTTCAAGCCATGACATACATCTTGTATGTGAAAATGAAATGCAATAAAACACATTGTACAATTGCACAAAAAACATTTCTGTACACACTGAAAGATGATGAAAAATAATAGTTAGGATTGGGATCTCTCTTCTCCACAGAGAGTGGCTGCCTCAAGGCCCAGTGGGGAGAGCTTGAACTCTACAACCAATCCCAGCGACGCAAACCCCATGTATATCAACATCCACCTCTCTCCATTATACAATCAGTCGCTGACTCCTTCCCAGGGTCTCTCTGACGTCCACAGGCATGACTCAGCACAGGTACTGTTCTCTTCTCCAACACTACTTGATTGATCTGTTTTACTCTTACTCTAGACCCTTTTCACAGCGGCATCACCGTACGACAACCACGGGTGTCACTCATAATGCTAATTATCGGTCTGCTACTTTTATGTACCAGGGCACAGGTAGACTTATCTTCACTAGTTTAGCCTGTGCCTGGTACATTAAAGGAGCACACCCATAATTAATGTTATGAGTGACACCTCTGACGAGCCAGTAGCCAAAAACCTGAGGGTGAATAGGATTGGACACCACCAATAAGTTGGTGCGTTGCCTGAAAACACGCTTCTTCTTACGCAGCCCCCACCACGTCCTCTAACAACGTTAGATCAGCCCCCACCACGTCCTCTAACAACACTAGATCAGCACCCACCACATCCTCTAATAACACTAGATCAGCCCCCACCACATCCTCTAATAACACTAGATCAGCCCCCACCACGTCCTCTAATAACACTAGATCAGCCCCCACCACATCCTCTAATAACACTAGATCAGCCCCCACCACATCCTCTAATAACACTAGATCAGCCCCCACCACGTCCTCTAATAACACTAGATCAGCCCCCACCACGTCCTCTAACAACACTAGATCAGCCCCCACCACATCCTCTAACAACACTAGACCAGCCCCCACCACATCCTCTAACAACACTAGACCAGCCCCCACCACATCCTCTAACAACACTAGATCAGCCCCCACCACGTCCTCTAACAACGTTAGATCAGCCCCCACCACATCCTCTAATAACACTAGACCAGCCCCCACCACATCCTCTAATAACACTAGATCAGCCCCCACCACATCCTCTAATAACACTAGATCAGCCCCCACCACGTCCTCTAACAACGTTAGATCAGCCCCCACCACGTCCTCTAACAACGTTAGATCAGCCCCCACCACGTCCTCTAACAACGTTAGATCAGCCCCCACCACGTCCTCTAACAACGTTAGATCAGCCCCCACCACGTCCTCTAACAACGTTAGATCAGCCCCCACCACGTCCTCTAACAACACTAGATCAGCCCCCACCACGTCCTCTAACAACACTAGATCAGCACCCACCACATCCTCTAATAACACTAGATCAGCCCCCACCACATCCTCTAACAACACTAGATCAGCCCCCACCACGTCCTCTAACAACACTAGATCAGCACCCACCACATCCTCTAACAACACTAGATCAGCACCCACCACATCCTCTAATAACACTAGATCAGCCCCCACCACATCCTCTAACAACGTTAGATCAGCCCCCACCACGTCCTTTAACAACGTTAGATCAGCCAATGGACGAACGCACCTCCTACAGCTGCCCTAATGTTATAGGATTTCGTGACAGGACTTCAGTTAGTGCAGCATAGTCGAATTATCTAATATCGAATCTTACTTGATACAGTCATTGTATAGGCCTACTTTAGGCGTAGGATGCGATTGTACCATTACAAATCACGTTACTTTCCGGGGGAAATTGTATTTGTATAAGTTGGTCAAAAGCATTTACTGGTCATGTTTGCAATTGCTTTCCGGTGATTTTCCTGTTCACTCTATCGCTTGCTGTGCGTACGCATGGTCAGACCCTGTGCATACATTTTCTCCTAAGCCAAGAACAAATTGATAAATCCCACGCTTTGGCGAAAGACTGCGCATGCACGTGTGGCGGGGGCGGTAAACGAAAGGATGATCTAGAGAGTTACACCAACAACGCCACCTTAGGACTTGCACCTAAAGAATTTACTCTTTTTCAAACTTTACTTTCTCAGAGCACAGGTCGGTACACAAATGAATACAGGCACGGTTTATAGAAAGTTTAACAAGTTTTATTTAGTCACAAATGGGAACATTAATTTATTTAAGTTACTTATCTTCTGTAAAAACAATTATAATTATTTTTATTTCCAAAGAGCACAATATTAATCTGTACCACAGACTCAGGAGAGAACTAAGCTGAGGTCCTGCACAGCAAACAAAGAAAAAAAGAAACCAAACAAAATATCAAACAAACTCAAATCAACACAAAAGAAAACAAAACCCATAATGCTACATGCATAACTTTTGCAGGTCCTCAAAGCTGTGCCACTTCCCACTAAGGAGTCGCGGTCAGTCCGTCTTGAACTAGAGTACACTACGTTAAAACGAGCGTCTAACTGACGAGGGCAGAGCAACTATGAGCAAGGCAACAAAAAGAAACAAAACGTGAAGATAAAGGCAAGAGGCAAGGCAGGGCAACAACAGCAACCTAACGCCAGGCAGGCTTGAAACAAAGAGACACAGCCAGATGTAAATAAATACATATAAGCTACATTAGCAGACACAATAATGTAAGGCTTGTGGCACTGTTTACCTGCATGGCGGGCTGTAGCCTGCACCAATAAATCATGAAGCCGTCAGAAGCTAGCGGCGGCAGCGGTGGCTAACCGGAAGGGGACACACACACACACCATCATGGCATACACGCCAACCTACGGCAGAACATTGTCAGCACTACACCTTATCACATTTTCAGCGATTCTGAGGCTGCACTACATACCTGGAGAGCGAACACATGGCACATACTACGCCGGGAAACCACGGCTCGGCGGAGCTGCACGCCGGCCGGCACTCACTTGGCAGAGGAGAGAGAGAGACTGAACAACCACGGGACTATATGAACAGGTCTGCATTAGCAGCCCATGACGCGGCTGCACTACAGGTGCCGGTAAGGGGCGTGACACACACCTGCTGCAATCGCCAGACCTGCTGCAACATAACTAAAAGACACAGAAGGGAAATACTATATATACATTTATACAGCCAATAACCACCCGGTTACATTCCTCCCCCCCTTTGTTTTATCGGTGCCCCACCGATAGACTATACACAGACACAATATCAAAACCAAGGTCTAAAAATAGCTGCAGCTATACTACTAGAACCCAATACCTGAGAGGAAGTAGCCCTGTTTGCCTCACCCACTACCTGCCCTGGAAGGCGGTGGGGGTTCGAGTGTTGACCTGCTGTGGTCCGGGAAGACTTTCTGAGAGTAGCTGAGCCGCTACTGGATGCCCTCTCTGGCACAGGGGAAGGGGCAGATGCCTCTCTCTCCACCTGAGGTGGAACTACATGCTCTCTGGGTTGGGAGCTTGGCTGCACTGCAGTGGGTGGATGCTGGACTGGCCCCCTCAGAACCACCCACAGTCCTTCTTCGTCCTCGCTAACCTCAGACACACTTTCCGAGGAATCCTGTGGCTCCTCTTCAGGACCTTCAGGAGGCAGGGTCAAGGCTGGCTTCAACATCGTCCGGTGCACATTCCGCACCCGGGACAAATCATGCACTGGAGCAATGGAGTAGACCACACCACCTGGCGCTGGCGCTCTCACCACTTGATAGGTTGTTGAGCTCCATACATCCTGGATCTTGTTGCGCCCTCTAACGCCACGGTCCTGCAGGTAGACTCTTTGACCAATTTCCAGTGGCTTGCTCAGTGCCCTCTGATCATGTTTCTCCTTCCTCCGTCTTGCTGCATTCTCCAGCCGGCCCCTGGCACAGTCAAAGGCCAGGTGGAGCCGCCGTTGATGCTCGACCACCCAGTCACACACCTTCCCTGCTGACAGCTCAGGGAGATGACCCAACAGGAAATCAACAGGTAAGTGAGGCTCTTGTCCAAACATAAGAAAATGTGGGGACTCACCCGTTGACTGATGTGGGGTGGTGTTATAATTAAACACCAACTGGGGAAGGTGTTTGGGCCAATGGCGTTTCTGGTCAGATGGAAGGGTGCGCAGCAGGTTATGCAGCGTTCGATTAAATCTTTCACATTGCCCGTTGCCTTGTGGACGGTAAGGCGTGGTCCGGGTCTTCTGCACCCCATACAGCGCACACAGTTGCTGATGCTCTCCAGCAGCCCCCTGAACACCCAGTGGTACAGCGGTGCCCGGCAGGCTCTGCTCCAGAATCTGGGCCCCAGTAGCTGTCTGTCTGGAGAGGGCGTCCGCATTCTTATTGATGCGGCCGGGCCGATACCGGACACTGTATTCAAATGCTGATAGCTCAGCCACCCAACGCTGCTCCGTGGCGCCCAGCTTGGCTGTCTCCAGGTGACTCAGGGGGTTATTATCAGTCCACACAACACACGGGTGACCCCACAAATACTCCTTGAACTTCTCAACCATCGCCCATTTCATGGCGAGGAACTCCAGTTTCATAGAACTATAGTTCTTCTCCGCTGGGTGCAGGCTACGGCTGGCGTAGGCAACTGGCCTCACTTTCCCTTCCTGCTCCTGGGACAGAACAGCTCCCAACCCACTGTGGCTGGCGTCAACTTCTAAAATGAAAGGCAGGGAGAAGTTAGCAAAAGCCAAGGTTGGTGCACTTACTAGGCGAGCCTTTAATGCCGTGAAGCTCCTCTCGCACCCTGCCGACAACGCCAAAATGTGGCGGGGGCGGTAAACGAAAGGATGATCTAGAGAGTTACACCAACAACGCCACCTTAGGACTTGCACCTAAAGAATTTACTCTTTTTCAAACTTTACTTTCTCAGAGCACAGGTCGGTACACAAATGAATACAGGCACGGTTTATAGAAAGTTTAACAAGTTTTATTTAGTCACAAATGGGAACATTAATTTATTTAAGTTACTTATCTTCTGTAAAAACAATTATAATTATTTTTATTTCCAAAGAGCACAATATTAATCTGTACCACAGACTCAGGAGAGAACTAAGCTGAGGTCCTGCACAGCAAACAAAGAAAAAAAGAAACCAAACAAAATATCAAACAAACTCAAATCAACACAAAAGAAAACAAAACCCATAATGCTACATGCATAACTTTTGCAGGTCCTCAAAGCTGTGCCACTTCCCACTAAGGAGTCGCGGTCAGTCCGTCTTGAACTAGAGTACACTACGTTAAAACGAGCGTCTAACTGACGAGGGCAGAGCAACTATGAGCAAGGCAACAAAAAGAAACAAAACGTGAAGATAAAGGCAAGAGGCAAGGCAGGGCAACAACAGCAACCTAACGCCAGGCAGGCTTGAAACAAAGAGACACAGCCAGATGTAAATAAATACATATAAGCTACATTAGCAGACACAATAATGTAAGGCTTGTGGCACTGTTTACCTGCATGGCGGGCTGTAGCCTGCACCAATAAATCATGAAGCCGTCAGAAGCTAGCGGCGGCAGCGGTGGCTAACCGGAAGGGGACACACACACACACCATCATGGCATACACGCCAACCTACGGCAGAACATTGTCAGCACTACACCTTATCACATTTTCAGCGATTCTGAGGCTGCACTACATACCTGGAGAGCGAACACATGGCACATACTACGCCGGGAAACCACGGCTCGGCGGAGCTGCACGCCGGCCGGCACTCACTTGGCAGAGGAGAGAGAGAGACTGAACAACCACGGGACTATATGAACAGGTCTGCATTAGCAGCCCATGACGCGGCTGCACTACAGGTGCCGGTAAGGGGCGTGACACACACCTGCTGCAATCGCCAGACCTGCTGCAACATAACTAAAAGACACAGAAGGGAAATACTATATATACATTTATACAGCCAATAACCACCCGGTTACACACGGTTTACACACAGATTTCTTCATACGCAACTTTGATAAATAAGGGGGCCCTGGGTCTGTGCTGTCTCCCCCCAGAAGTTCTGCTATAGGATAGTAGGACTGCTGGATCCAGGATTATTGTCTGTAACACGGGGCCTGAGAGATAATTACAAAAAATAAATGAATACAGGATACAAATAACACACTTTAAAACAAACATTTAAAAATGTTCTTTGAAAACCAGAATATACACAAAATATGTGTAGTAATAATAATAATAATAATAATAATGATAATAATAATAATTTGCAAGTAATATGTTTTGTCACATGGACTTTAATCACAGTATAAATGACTTCTTATTCAAACAATGAAAAATGAAACTCTTCTTTAACATTTTGCAAGGTAGACTACCTAATTGATTACTGCCTAATAAATTGCACTTTTCGCCTTTTTATTAATCCTAAAATGCACATCCATATTATTTGGGGGTATTATTTGTTAGTTTCTTGTTATTTAGATTTTTTTCACTTTAACTGGATGCTTTTATTTTATTTTATTTCAAGCCATGACATACTGTATATCTTGTATGTGAAAATGAAATGCAATAAAACACATTGTACAATTGCACAAAAAACATTTCTGTACACACTGAAAGATGATGAAAAATAATAGTTAGGATTGGGATCTCTCTTCTCCACAGAGAGTGGCTGCCTCAAGGCCCAGTGGGGAGAGCTTGAACTCTACAACCAATCCCAGCGACGCAAACCCCATGTATATCAACATCCACCTCTCTCCATTACACAATCAGTCGCTGACTCCTTCCCAGGGTCTATCTGACGTCCACCGGCATGACTCAGCACAGGTACTGTTCTCTTCTCCAACACTACTTGATTGATCTGTTTTACTCTTACTCTAGACCCTTTTCACAGCGGCATCACCGTACGACAACCACGGGTGTCACTCATAATGCTAATTATCGGTCTGCTACTTTTATGTACCAGGGCACAGGTAGACTTATCTTCACTAGTTTAGCCTGTGCCTGGTACATTAAAGGAGCACACCCATAATTAATGTTATGAGTGACACCTCTGTGAAAAGGGTCTATACTACAATCAGTCCGCTCCACAGATATCTAAAGACATCTAATCTGCGCTTCTATTTTCTCTCGTCCCATGGCTTTCAGGAAGGGGAATTGGCCTATTCCACAATAGGCCATTTCACAGAAACCACACCTGTAAAACCCAGCGACAGCTACATCAACCTGCCATTCCAGTGGGTTGACCATAACTATTTTATCACCTTGACACATTGTTACGAGTCAGTTGGTTCATATCTCTGTGTTGTTCCTCAGATCAACAGAAGCAGGGGATGCGGGACACGCTGTGATCTACAACATGGTGGCTTAAGCAACCTAAGATGAGTGCAGCCTGGATTGGAGGCGGATAGGAGGTTTTGGTTGAACATTAGTGGGTTTTCCCAGTTGTCTTAGCTTTGTTTTACACCACAAAGCTAAGACAACACAATTTAACCATTCAAGCAAAAAGAATCATCAATGGTTTGCATCTTTTTGCAACAGTTAAAGAGTAACTACTAGTAACCACTTTTGGGAGTTTGCTGCCATCTAAAGTTAAAACAAATTATCGATAAATGTATACAATATGCATTGTCACAGTGTATATGTTTTGGTCATTAAGGTAATCTGTTTTGGGGGTAATTTCTAAGCATTTCCACCTCTGTGAAAAATGACTCACCTGTATTTAGCATTTAATTTTGTCTACACCGTTGCTACCTGTGTATTGTGTTTCTGAAAGTGATTTATAGCCAATGCAGCCAATAGTGTGTGTATTTTTTTTAAGGAAAAATCCCTTTTTAGTTTATTTGAACCTTTTGCCTCCTGCTTGTCTTTGAAAACATTTTTTTGCAATAAATCAAAACCAAACTATAAAAAGAAATGAGGAAGGGAACTTATGTCAAACAAAACAATATATATTTTAAATAGCATCTATGTGATCAATCACACCGAATTAAGCTCTGTAGTTTGCTTTTGTCTCCTAGTTCTAGTCATTCAAATGTCATCAAATTTAAATGTAATTAATCAAAAAAGATTTCACAATGATGAATCCAGAAAAGAGAAATTCCCAAAGTAATTATTTCAAATATAATCCACCAGGGCAGCTCCAAAAGACAATCAAAGCTAACTTCAGAAATAAAAAAGGAAAATCACCTTACCAGCTGGTCCACACTCCAACACAAGGCCGACAATAACCAGGATGCAGTAGTACTTTCTATTTCCTGTGTCTTCTTACTTGCTATATAATAGAAGAGAGATTTCCTCTCTTGTATCACTAACTTGGGTCTAAAACACAATTGTTTCCCCTGACCAACAAGGAGCAGCCTGTCACCTGCCTCTCACTTCCTGGAAAACCACTATCCATTTTTGAAAACATGAAGTGACACTCATACCAAGTGGCGTGGTCTGCCCCTACAGGTTGGAGGACTCTATAACCCCCTGGAACTGTTGCAGTTTACATTATTATTATTATTATTATTATTATTATTATTATTATTATTATTATTATTATTATTATTAACTCCACAGCTTTAAAATATTTTCTCATGAATTTTAACGTTAAGATTTGTTTGTGTATGTGAAATAGTAGGTTGTGAGTAAGTTAGTTTTTCCCTTTAAAAGTGAAAACACCACCATAACACTTCTTAAATTAAGGCCTTTATTACCATACTTAACATAACAACTGGAAAATCAATGATGAAAACAAATTCAGTAACAACCGTCTACTTAAAGAATGAGAATAATTGTGCACATCATAGTTTTTTTTAATCACTCACATTAAGGGACAGCATCTGAACATCAGTGCACAATGACATTTATTGAAATGTAAAAAAATCATTGCAAAAATTATTATTGGTGCACTTTTTAACGTTTTGTTTCATAAAAAAGACATAACAAACAGCCTTATAAACTGTTGTTTCTGTTCTGAAATTGTGTGGCATCACAAATTATTACCTACAAAATAATGACCTCCTTCTAAGTCCTGTGCTAATAAAGTCATCGACTGTCAATCAAAGAAATTCGGAATTACACTCAATACACTCATTACACTCAATGCACTCATTACAATCATCATATTGCTACTGTCTGAAACTAAAATGACAACAGTGTCTGGTTTGAGCTGAGGTGATAGCACAAACAACCTGTCAATCAATACAAAATGTCACTCAGAACGCGGGTTTGTGTTGTTATCTACTTCACTGTGTTATTGTATGATGTGTGTTGTTTCTTTTAAACAGCTTGGCTGAGGCTGTCATACTATGTGTGTGTACAAACGGGTGGGAACGTACACATTTTAAGATGATTCATTTTAAGCACTCTGGAAAGTAGAACACTTTCCAGCAGGCAATCCACGCTTTATTATGTATTCATATTACTGTTGACAAGTTAGAAAATATTCCATATCTGATATGTATTATATGCGTTGCGATTGTTTATTACTAAATAGATGTGATATTGTTCGCTCCAGATGCTGTTCGTAAAGATTATATTTGGTACATTTGCGTTACGCCAATTTTTACTAAATAATTTGAACATTTGAGCTTCAATCTCGGCAATGTATTAAAAAATGAAAGGATCCCTGCATGCATAAGATTGAATATCATCATTTAGTGATATTAGCCCTGTCTACACGGGAGAAATATGTGAATTCCACAACCACAGAATCGTAAAAAAAAAGAGAAAGAAAAATTTGCATATGACATCCCCCGGTGTGTGTCGTACACTATTTTCAGAGGGGCTTTTGACAATGGTTGTCTATGTCTCTCGTAACACCATTCCTGCCTGTTTAGACAGAGAAAAGATCTCGCTTCGCATCGATCTCACCGTTTTCAAACCATGATTTGGGGAGAGATTTAAAATGCTTGCGTAAATGGCCATTGAGTTTATTATTATTTTACCATGGCATATGGAATATGTAATGGATTTTCCCGCTTATACCATGGCCACTTGCGAATCATTAAAAATATAAAGGTGTTGATTCATATTTTGGGGTAATTCTGTCTCAAAAGTACAACTTTTAGCTCGCACTACTTTTTGTGTGCCTGTAAACAACAGAGAAATATATGGGTCTGACTAATGCCTGGGTCTGACTAATGCCTAATGTCAGTTAGCATGAGATTCATATGAAATGCAGATGTTACCTTATTACTCCAGTAAATAGAGACGATCTTAGTAACGACATGGCAACGTTACCTTATTACTCCAGTAAATAGAGACGATCTTAGTAACGACATGGTAACGTTACCTTATTACTCCAGTAAATGGAGACGACCTTAGTAATGACCTGACAACGTTACCTTATTACTCCAGTAAATAGAGACGATCTTAGTAACGACATGGCAACGTTACCTTATTACTCCAGTAAATAGAGACGATCTTAGTAAGTTAACGACATGGTAACATTACCTTATTACTCCAGTAAATAGAGACGACCTTAGTAACGACCTGGCAACATTACCTTATTACTCCAGTAAATAGAGACAGTCTTAGTAACAACCTGGCAACGGGGAAGCTTTCTAAAAGTAGTCCCATGGATCCAAGTCCGGTCCAAGTTGACAGTTATTAGCGTTTCGTTCAGCGCATTCATTTAGACCCGGTGATAAGCCTGCTTATGTTACGAGCCGTGCATGTTATCGATAATAATGCACATCTCTCCAGCCAATCAGAATCGAGTATTCACCCGGGCCATGGTATAACTGTGTTTAAAATAGTGAAGAAATGCTTGTTTCTCTGGGAAAGTGCGGTGGGTCTTCTATATACATCATGAAAGGTTTCTTCACCCAGTTCACTACAATAGTTCTTCAGAACTAAATTGTCACAAAGTAAAACAAAAATTTTGGTTATTAATATTACAAAATCACAGCTATATTTTAGCTTCCCCCCCCCCCCCCCCCCCCCCCCGAATGGGACGAAATGCTGTGAATGCCAAAAGATTCAGCAAGCCGTATGCAAGGAAATCATTTGCTCAGAAAAGGGAGCACATCTTCTTTTTGTTTCATCCAATCACCTAGCGGCTACAGTACAAGGTCTCTCACGCTGTTCTTGCTCCCAGAGTGCAAGACAGAGATGCAATGGTCTCTTCTCCTCATGTTCGAGACAGCTTGTGAACGCCTGGTGAGTTGTGATAATTCTGGAACGGGGTTCAGATCAAATAATTACAATAACATTAAATGAAAAGTGTGTGTGTGTGTGTGTGTTCTTTTACTGTCCCTTACCCTCAATGCAGTAGATATCCAGGGCAGGAACCGGGACACCCTGGTGTACACGCCAGGCTTTTTAGCCATGGCACAGCCCGTCCCCCAGCTCACTACTCCCAGCAGGCGGTGGCGGCTGGTTTTGGACAGGCAGTCTGGGGCCACGAAAGGCCCCCCACTGTCCCCCTGGAGCACAGAGGTCAACAATGAATTTGTTTTTAAAGTTAGGGCATTTAGCAGACGCTTATGTCCGAAGCGACAATAAGTACATTTGTCAGTAGAAAGTAAAACAACAATATATCACGGTCGGTACAGCAAGGATATCCATAGAACAAGTTTCTAAGTGCACCATAACTGCTAGGTTCAGCTGTCCTTTCTGATGTACAGCATGGATAGCTAGGGTAAGATGCTAAGTACTATTTAATTGCCAGGACGTATGAACATACAATGAATATGGTTTAAAAAAATATGCAGTTTAAATCATGTGGGAAAAAAGTATGTGACGGTGGAGTGTGTGTGGTTGATAGCTGGTTTACAGCCTCACCTGGCCAGAGTCAGACTGGACTCTGGAGCTGGGTGAGGCTGCACACCTGTGGTGCAGAGCAATCATGGCACCCAGGATAAACCAGCTATCACCACACACTCAGAAGAGAGAGAGCCACTGTCAGGGGGAGATGTTACACCTGCTCGGCTTGTACCATCTTGCCATCTCCAATAAACGGATTGAATACAACATCTATCCATGTCCTGTGTCGGAGGGCCCCAGCCAAAGCCAAGTAGGTGGCGTGTGGCAGGGGTAAGTCACACAGCCGACTCATATGTCCGGTAGGTTAACCCTGTGGCGACCAAATCACAGGCACAAATTCGATCCACATGCCTGATAAACACACTTACTCACTCACTCACACACTGGAAGACCTACACAAATCAACACGCAACGAAAACACAGTTGAACACTTAAACACAGATGTATACGAAGACCCTACTGACCTGGCAGGCGTCCGTGCCTCCCTTCTCAAAGCCGGCGCAGAACATACTGGTGGTGATCTGGTTGTCGTAGTAGTCGGGGGCGTTGCAGGTGGCGTCACTGATGATGGGCACGTTCGCCTCCTGCAGAACATCCGCTAGTTGACCTGGCAATCAAAAAATCAGCAGTGGCATACTTAGGATCATGTTGCTCTTTAATAGTATCTAATCATGTTGTAATAATCAGGGTCCAAAATTAACTTTTTACTTGCCAGAGTAGCCCTGCATTTTTTTAACTGCCAAATGGTTAAATACCACAGCCATTGGCTGGTGGCAGGTGTTAATTTTGGACCCTGCTAATAAAGATCAGTTCATATGAACAAGCCGTAATCAGCTCAATTGTAAATGCAGCTTTAATGATCTCGCAAACGACTATAACATACAGAAACAATGGAGCATCACTGTGTCTGGTGAAACATTGTATTGCTCCTGCTGGTCTGAAACCTGCATCCTGTGATGTAACTTCCCATACAAACTGAAATAGACAACTGATATCTATACCGATATAAATATGATCACTATTTGTCTATCTATTTGTAATATTTTATACATGTATGAACAGCATTATCATTTATTTTCACTTCTTTCAACCATAGACTGTGGTTTCAACCAAGGAATCTAATCATAAAACAACACAATGTTTAGGATGCGCTGGTGTTGAAATACACTGAAGACTTACCGTAATACCCTATGTTCCCCCACCCTGTAACCGTTCCCCTCTGTCCGTCAATCAGTCTCTGGCCATAGGTGGGCAGGCAGAGGGGCTGGATATATTCTATGCATGCAAACCCATCACACACACACACACACACACACAAAGTATGCAGACGCACACACACACACACACACACACACATGTGAATAACAACAGCAACTGCATTGCAGGTGGAATGCAAAGGAAGGGACAGGTGATGTTTTGGATCGACAGTGTTGTCATGACTTCAGGGCTGACATTTAAGTGGAGGAGCTCAGGGATTTAGCAGTGACTGAGAGAAGTCAGGTCCCTTTTCAGACGGGACAAAAGGAGCCTGTGTTATGCTGACAGGTAGGCCTGAGAAACAAGAGACCTCAATAACCACAGTGACTGACTTTCTGTTGCTTTCTTTCCTTCCTACCTTCCTTCCTTCCTCCCTTCCGTCCATCCCTCCTTCCATGACCTATACTGACAGTTGGTGGTAGGTCTTACCTGTGAAGGTGAGGGGCTGAGTGAGAGCCAGCACAGCGATGTCTCTGCTGTTGTCGTCAATGTTGGCATCAACGAAAGGCAGGTAGCTGCTGTGGTAGACGATGGTCTTCACTTCGGCCACGTTGGCGTTGGCCGGTTTGTTGTAGACGGAGCCCAGAAGCACCCGCCAGCGAGCCACAAAGCGGTGCCGTCTGACAGGGAGAGCGGCCACAATGTTTCATGTGAAACACATCTACACTCACACATGTGTGTTTAAGGTACCAAGGTACCAATACCAAGGTATTCATCTTTTTATATAGATCATAGACCTTCAGGTATCTACCTCTTGTCAATAGTGAAATGGTAAAGTACCTCATACATTTTTTGAATGTATAACAACATTGCTGCGACTCATTTATCTTTTGTAGTTCATTACTTCTTAGTCTTTACTTATTTAAAACACGGAATTACATTTTGTTTAAAACAGTAGGACTTTACTACTGTCCTTTACTTCTTTGCTGTGAGCCCAATTGCCCGTCTGGGAGTAATAATAAAGTACCACCTTAACTTATTGACTGTATTGAAAAGGGCTATACAAATAAAGCCGCCATCATCATCATCATCATCATTAGAGAAATTAGGGGTAACTCTACGGCACTCACTCAGGGAAGCAGTGGGCTGCAGACACGATCCAGCGGTCTGAGATGAGGGACCCCCCACACTGGTGCACCCCGTCGTACTGCAGGCTGACCTGCCAGGGCCAGCTGCCCAGCCGCGAGCCCAGACCCCCCACGATGCGGTCCTCCGTCAGACTACGCCTGCCGCAGTCTGGGAGGGGGGGGACAAGAGGAGTGGAGTGGAGGATGAGATGTTGAAGGTTGAGGTTGCACAGAGAGAGAGAGAGCGACCAAGAGCGACAGAGAGAGCGAGAGGAAATAGGAGCTGTAAGGAGGTGACTTGCTGCTCAGTAACCATGTCACCTACAAGGAACCACAGAAAACATAAATTAAAGCCCTCCCACTAACCCTCCCAACAGTGTCCCTACTCCCTACCACTCCGCTCTACCACTCTGTTTTGCTCCCCTGTAGTGTAGGGTGTCCCAATTCGTCAGGTGTAGTGGTAGTGCCGTTGTTGGCCTCCAGACGGCCCTACAAACGGAGCGAATGCAGTTGAACAATGGCCGGCCGCCAACATTAACAGCACAAATGTGATGATATCTTAGCCTTAAGTTCATAAAAAAATGTAAACTGGTTTGGAATGTCTTCGTTTAATTCACAAACGATGACAAAATTCCGTGAATAAAAGATGACAAGATGCCATTTATTCATCATTCAAACATTCTACGTCCGAGTCTGTCCCATTTAGCAGTGTTTCTTTTGCCCCTCGTGGCTCCGTTCAGAGTTTGTTTGGCCAACACTCCCTCAAGGAGCGGCTACAAATGCAGTGTCAGGGAGTAGTGACAGGATTGGGACAGAGCCCAAGTATGAGAGGAGTGAAAGCATGAGTGTAAAAAGACCAGGTATAACTTTGACCGTACCTTGGCACAGCAGTGTCAGAACCTCCCTGCTCTCACAGTCACTGAAATAGAGAGGTGGGTGCGAGAACAGACACAGGGTCAAGAGTCTGACTGTGCCACTTTAAAACGCATCGATGCAGAACAGTATCAGAAACAGAAAACCGCAATATCAGCAGTTACCATGGGAACAAGGAGTCTCTGATTTTCTTTCCGTAGCTCAACTCTTCCTGTTTGACACAGAAAAACTCTCCTGCATCACTGCTCGCTTCTGGGACTGACGCGACTGAGTAGTTCACGACACTGAAACAGATAATCACAAACTATAGCCAATACAGCCTATATAGTCAGTCTACATCGTTCTATAGTTAAGATTGATTATGTAAAGTTCAGGTGTAAAGTTAGAAATTATTCTATAAATAATTAAGGAGAATAAGGAGGAGGAGGAGGAGGAGGAGGAGGAGGAGGAGGAGGAGGAGGAGGAGGAGAAAAAGAAAAAATAAGAAAAGAAAAAGAAAAAGAAAAAGGAGGGGTGTGTGTGTGGGCTCTCACAGTGGAGAAGTGAGGAATGATGCAATCCAATTAGAGACCAGGGGATGATTAGGTGGCCATGTTGGTACAAGAGCCAATTGGGAATTTGGCCAGGACTCTGGGGTTAGTAGCACCCCTACTCTTGCAAAGTCTCATTCGAAATATAGGGTAGCATATAGTGTGTAGGACATAAGGATGCATGTCTAGTGGATGCATGCAGTACCTCCCATACTATCTTACCTGATGAAGCCAACTTCCTCACAGCTTATGCTAGCCAGAAGCTCATTGGCTGAGGAGGAGCACACCTGCCGCCATCTCTTCTGGGCAGAGTCCAAGACCCTCAGATGCTGGTCAGCAGAGTTGACCTGAACTAGAGGAAGATTGTGGAAGAAATCACAGTATTTATGACAATGTACACTCCTTCATGACTACTACTTACTTTATGAGAATTTATACTACTCCTATAGCCTACATGACCTATATATCGCTTCAGGGGTATAATTGAGGTGAGAACTCTTTGGGAGAAACGTATTCAAGGAGCAACATTTTTTTGATGCCTAACAGAAAGTCAGATTTAAATCCAGACATGTCATTCATTTCAACAGATACAGTCTGTCTAACCCCTTTCCTTTATCAACACTAGTCCCATGTAAAAGTACATATAAAATAACATACACAATATATTTATATCTAACCGTCCATCAATGCAATATCTTAACCTGCTTATACGGGTTAGTGTCATAGAGCTGGAGGGAACAACGTACCCCCAAATAAGCTATTTACACCTATGAGTCAATTGTGATCTCTGATTATCGGTTCACGGTCTTTTTACTCTTTAGATGTGGAGAAAATACACAGCACCATCTGGTGGAAGGAGAATCAAGAGAGTCGTGCTCCTCCACTATATTCTGATGCCATACTTATTTCAACAATTGGCACACTGCAGTGTAGTATATAGTTTAGCTTCAGAGATACAAATGACTCTTAAGATTACCATTACTGACTCATTACATGAATGACCACACTCACCATCATACAGTCCTGTATCTTCTTCCATGGTGCAGTAGGTGACTGCAAACAGATTATGTATTCAAATATCAATTTGTAATGCAAAATTTAAAACTAAAACAAATACAGAAACAAAATACAGCAAGCACAAAATACAAGACACTGGTGAGACATGTGCAACAAAAGTAGAATTATGATAACATTCTATATTCAAATCACTTTGTAATGCCAGTAAAAAACAAAAACAAATACAGAAACAAAATACAGCAAGATCAAAATAGAGTGAGACAGGTCACAATGTGTGTGTGTGATGGGGGTGCTGACCTACGGCCCAGACGGCGGCTCCGATAGCGACCAGGGTCATCAGCGTCACACACATCCCGATGGCACGACACGGGGTCAACACACAGGTCAGGGAGATCCCCCCACTGACTGTAAAAGCACATGTACTCACATGAGCACACACACACACACACACACATGCGTGCACACAAGCATGCACACGTTCACAAAAGGAACACACACACACACACACATCAATATACACATGAATATGGAGGCCAAATACAATCCTGCATTAATGAATATATATATTTTATTATAAATGCAGCATCGCAATTATGTTCATATGTAAATTGACCAATGATGTAGCAATATGAAGAAACCGGAGAACACTAAGAAGTGGCGAGCTAAAAGGGCCACCCCCTTACTAGCTGGGAGACCAACGCAGCTGTGAGCGTAAGATAATGAGTCAGTGACTACATATACTGATGTTTGTTCTGCTCTCCCCCACAGTAAGACTGGGTCCAGAATCACCAAACGACGTCTTCCGCCCGATTATTGTTGATATTGTTCATTTTGTGTCAGGCAAGTGACGCGAGTCACGTTTTGTCACTAGGTGGCGACTTTGACCGGGCAATAAGGATTCTTGCTTGCCCAAACCCATGTGTGTTTGCCTCTACGCAAAATAACCTTGTATTAGCAAGGAGTTCGCTACACTCGGCCAGTTCATAAGATAATAGATGCTAAGTGGGTCCAAATAAATGCATCCATTTAAGGCCAGTAGACAAAACAACACAGAAATCACTATAGTCGTGAGTGTGAAGGAGTGGAATCATAAGCGTAAATAAATAACTCGCCTAAACAAGTCGTAACAATTTATTTGTGTTGGACACAAGCTCTCTCTCTCTCAATCAATAGTCTAAAGTCTACCATGTCTCCTGTGAACTAAAACAAACTAGGATATGGTGCCATGTCTGCATCAGGTTGTGTGTGTGTGTTTCTCTAAGTATGACCCTCCTCATTTCACATCCCGCATGGTGTCATAGTGACATCGTGACATGTTTCACATTCACTGCAAAGCTTTCACACAACTTTTATGTAGTTGTCATTCAAAATTCAGTCAAATATATCTAGATATATTTTGACCATTATTATACCATTATAAAGGCTTGGGTGATGTTTTAGCACCAGTAAAAACGTAAAAAATGAATGCCACTCATTTCATGGACATAGAATTTATACAGTAATATATACCATAGAGAGAATACGAGATGAGCTTTTCCGATATTCTTGTTCTCCAATTGCACATGCACAAACAAATGATGCAACCCTGGGGTCGGTGAACCTAGAACAGGCTGCACAGGACACTGATGTGCAGCGATTCCCAGACCAAACTTCACTACTGTGACTGGTCCCTCGTCTAATTCAACCATTGAACCCGGAGGCCTTCTACATTGTGTTTATAACGTTCGGCCCTCTACCCAAATACTCATTATATCATTCTGTCATTTTGTCTGCCTTTGGCAGTTCCCCTGACGTCCATTCCATACACGTCATCTAGCGAGTGTTTTTACCGGTGAACCGGGTTGGCGACAGAATTGTATTTTCTAGCACTCCTTGTTAGGTGTTGAGCACAAATGTATGGTCTGTTCATCACCATCGTCATCCCCATCGTCATCCTCATCATCATTCCCATCATCAGTCGTAACACTTAACACAAAGACGGGAAGCTGAGGTCAGCAGCACTGCAGCACTGTTGAAACAGGCATTGTTGTCAATGCCACATTACAAAACAAAGCACTTCTTCTGGGAACTGCTATATGTGCAAAGAGTTATTGAAGCAATTTTTGCCCAGGCTGATCATAGTCACATCTGGGTTTTTTAGCGTCTCATTGTCTTATTAGCTTTGGACATCTTTGTTATGACTGGGGCGAAAGGATTCAGGTGATTTTAGACAGGATTTAGGAAATTAATTAACACCCAGCCAGTCCCGCAACTTTAGATATTCAGTACTTCACATGCTCTCAGTATCAATCTGTTTCTATCACATGTAGCGTCAAGTTGATTGAGAAGATAAAGAACTTGGATGGCAAAATTCCCAAATCTTTTTTTGAGCTAAATGTAGTGTACATGTCTACAATGTAGTGAGGTTAAAACTAAAAAACATCTGCAGTGAAAGTTCCTTCTTACTACATTGCATTGTGGAGAAAACAACAGCTTTAGATAGGAGAGCCCCTTTGCAATGAAAGAAAACACGCTGTCTATTACCCTCGCCCATCTCCTCTTTATCCCAGCCTTTTCCTGTACAACATGTCAGCTACTCGTCTTCCCTTGTCATTCACGTTCCTCTCCACTCTCCGTTTCCTTCCTGAAGTCCAGACCGGTGTTATTGCTGACAACGAGGAGCCAAATACAAAGATGGCGATTCCATAGGTACATGCTCCTTAACTCATTATTTATCTGGTCTCCCTTTTCATACTTCCAAACAACAACATGTTAAACAGGTCTAAATGGACATTCAAAAAGGTTATTCACTGCAATAGAATAGTATATCATTATATGATGTAAAAGTAGTGTGAGCCACCCACATTAAACTTTCCTTTGCTGGCCATTAAGTTATAGGTTAGCAATATATTTTATTCTAGTGCCTACTGGCACATAAATACACGCTGAGGTAAAACTTTCCTCTCTGGAAATGTAAAGACCAGAAATTCTTTTTAATTTCAGAAAAAGTACATAATGGAAACAAAACACCCAACCTTAAAATCCTATCAAGTTCGAAAGACCAAACAAACTACTGGTGAAGTAAGGAATATTTACAGTGAAATAGTGTGATTCGACTATTTTGAATGGATAACTCGATCTGCATCCATAACACATTGTAGTTCATATCACCAAAAGCACAATCGAAGATAAGACTCATCAATGTAATTTAGTGTGAATGTATGTGCTTTCCTGCATTTGTCATCTGTATCATCCTTAGTACAGGTATGGTGGAGACATTTTAGAGACTAGTCGGCCCCTTTTAATGTCCACCTTCATATATATATACTGTATATATACTGTATATCTGCAACAGAACTGCTGCGTTTCTTTTAATTATAAATCGTTTGTTACCAAAAATAATCTGTGAGAGATCCCATGTATGAGTTGAATATGTAATCTGTGATTTAATCTATAACCTAGACGATAATCTGTGAACAGAAACCTAAACTGTAATCTGTGATCTGTAACCTAGACTATAATCTGTGAACAGTAACCCAGAGAACTTAATCTGTGATCAAACAGATTATGTACTGAAACTGTGGGCTATACAAATACAATTGACTTGACTTGATGTGTGAAATCAGAGAGACAATACAGAAACAACTGGGTTCATAGTGATGGGACTCTGTATGCATTGTAACAGGTTGTTACAAATTGTTGTTTTACACACACACACACACACACACACATACACACACACACACAGTCACACACACACACACACACACACACACACACACACACACACACACACACACACACACACACACACACACACACACACACACACACACACACACACACACACACACACAGTCACACACACTCTGCTTCTCATGAAAGTTCATCAACTTTTTCATTGGGCTGGGAAACCCTTCTGCAATAATGAATGTCGCGCCACTGCCCCCTCCAAACCAATAGAATCGCAGAGCTTCAATTCTTGATGGGGAACGCTAGCGGCCACTCACTCGTTTTACTCATCTCAACGATGACATCATTCTTTGTACATTGATTGTTCTCAATGTACAAAGAAACGGTTTGCGATGGCAAGCTGACGTGGCGCTGATGGTGACGCGACGCAGAATTTTTCAGTGGCGTCCCGGGGGTAAGAGACAGGGTATTTGAGACTGCTCCCCCCTTCCTCCCCCCACTGACTCTCTCTCCCTCTCTCCCTTCCGTCTTTCACCACAAAACCTTTTGATCAAAGTAGCTCTCAGGAGAACAAACATCCTATTGTCCCTACCTGAGACCACTGTGTCTCACTGTGTGTGTTTGTGTGCGTGCATGTGTGTATGCCTGTGTGTGTGTTTGTGTGTGGATTGGGGTGGGTGGGTATCTGTGTGTGTGTGCAACGTATCCTCATATAGCGGCTCGTATAATATCTTACGAAAAGGTTTTTTCGTGCATAATCCTACGAATGTCCACAATTGTTTGTGCATAATCCTACGAATGTCCAGCGATCAGCATGCCTGCGCAAGCCCCTGCAGTGCAGAACAAAAACAATGGTGGACATGGCTTTAATTCTCAGTGGAAAATGCTATATGTTAAGATAGTTTCGGCATTAAAATGCATTTTGATAACATTTCTAGTGGGAAATGTGCATTTTATTGTCATAATCTTCGCTCAGTGAATGTACAGTATATGATCTTTAGTTTGTTATTACAAAGATTACAAATATTTAGTATGGACACCAAGACGGATTATTTTAATTAATACATGTATTATTACTATTCATGATTATTATTGTTAGGGTTAGGGTTTTTTAAGGTTAGGGTTGCTGGACATTCGTAGGATTACGCAAAAATATTACGAAAACCCTAACCCTATAACTTTTCATAAGATACAATGGTTTTATGAGACCAGCCTGGTGTGTGTGTGTGTGTGTTTGTGTATGAATCAGGATGGGTGGGTATCTGTGTGTGTGTGTGTGTGTGTCTGGGGGGGGGGGGGGGGGTTAGACACACACACACACACACACACACACACACAGATACCCACCCAGGTCGGGAAGTCGGGAAGACACACTACAGCAGTTGGTAAGAAGCGTAACAGACCTGCTACTTCGTGTGTTTCTGCCTCGGGTGAAGAAGCCGCTAGTTCTCCATTTAATAATAATTATTATTGTATGTACGTTCATTTTGTATAGCGCTTTTCAAAATACTCAAATACTCTTCACAAACATTATAAAATAGCAGCATGGATATAGTTTAGAATAAAATAGGGTTAACGTTGAGACAGAAAGACCGTATGAACAATGGACAATATAAAAACATGTAGAAGAGTTTAAATCAATCATTTTAAAAGTTACGCTTGTTTTTAATCTAATTGATTCTTTGTTATTCCTCAATTTAAGTCAATTCATGAGCCCTGCTTGCGCTAGTAGTGTTTATTGTGTTTGGGTAATAAAACCCTTAAAAAAAACAGTTATAAAAAACAAAAAAACATGTTATGTTTGGCTGCCACATCCAGGAGCCAAACATAACTGCTTGTTGACTCATAGTTGACTCTCTGTCGGGGTACTTATGGCAGTGAAAAAAAACATACACACACACACACACACACACACACACACACACACACACACACACACACATACACACACACACACACACACATGTGAGGAAAGGTAAAATAGCTAAACAAAAGAAGGAGTGCCAGACTAGACGTAATCCACTTATGAAGGATAATTATAGCAACAGGCACCAGGGTTAGGATCTACATATCCAGTCACTCTGCTTCAGAAACATATTGCGAACAGACACCTCAATCTTAAGGAGTATAACACTACAGGAAAATCAAGAGCAACACTTTCACCCCATGAACAAACTGCTGAAAGATGAAGAATAACAATGGACCCCTATTGAAGAACAGGAGGATAATGTATCTTATCGTTAAGGTCGGCTATTAATACATAAGGTAGACAATACACAACACTATTATATAAATACTACCTTTATATGTCTTGCCATTTTGGTAAGGAAACAGCAATCTGAAGTGCTTGTTGGTTCCTTGCCCAAATGTTTTTTCTTACAGCACGCGGCGGTTGGACTGAAATAAGGATTTAGTATACATTTAAAGCCTATACTGGCACATGTATTTAATATACAGCAAGCAAATGGAGGTTACATCGGCTAGATCAAGAAAAAAGGTAAGACCGCTCATTAACAGCCATAAAGTTGCTTATAAATAATGTCAAATTGTTCCTACTCCTGTCTTCCTGTCTCACAACGGTATGAATTCAAGCCATCCGCCAATCAACACTTTCCCAATATTACTAAAAGGCACAGGCTGGTCCCATAAAACGTTCTTACAATAAGTGGACATTTGTAGGATTATGCATGAAAACACTTTTTCGTAAGATATCATATGAGCCGTTGAAAGATGAAGGACTAAGACCTAAGACCTAGGACTAGTTGCCATGGAGAACACAAAACACGGCTCCATTTGAGCCACACAAGGCACAACCGTTTTGGTTGTCTTGCTGACACCAGTTTTTGCAGTGTTGCAGCATTACTATAGTAAATGATAATAACTACTACTAGTTAGATAACATCATTAGATAATAACCTAGATAACCTAGTTAGATAACATCATTAGATAATAACCTAGAAACCCTAGTAAGATAACATCATTTTTTCCCATCCCATTCCAACTATTGTAAAAATGGGAATGAACTATTGAAACTGTTGAATCCTTTTCCCAGTGTGCATCAGAGAAAATGACTTTCTGCCAGAAATAAACAAACCAGTTAATAGTTAACAGCCAAGAACACGATGTGTGGTAAATGCCAGCAAAAGCATGTCACCTGCTCTGTCAGCATGGATGTGTGTGCATGTCTGCCATTTGTGCACAGGCGTGTCGTTTGTACTGTACCACTCACCCATCTTTCCTTCCTTCGCTGTTTTTTCTGCATACATCTTATGGGATGCAGAAATCACCCGATGTTTCTTCTTGTTTATTTTCCTTCCTGGTCTTATCTTGTACTTCTTTCTCCCTCCTGCAGTCACTCCGCGGTCCCTGTTTAACAAACACAAAGTACACAACAGTCCTTCACAACCAGGATGGTATCAAACCTGCACTCCCTTAGGGGTCTTCAATTCCTTTAGTCATTCAAAAATCAATCAACTAATAGATTGATCAACGAATTGTTTCTGCACATATTCACCAATGCTTAAAGTTAGAGGCTTGGAGCTGGTGTTGGCTCATTATAATGTTGTAAAACTATATGTTTGGGCTCATTCGTCATTCCTCACTTTGTTATTATGGATGAATTACTGCTGTTTATAGATGTCAACTATACTGGCACCCATCCATTCAATTATGCACATATTCATCCATCTTTTGTTGTTAAATAATGGCATGTGTCTGTAAACTTCAACACATTTCCTCTCCTTGACTTGGTTACTTCCGAATAACAGTTAGGATACTGACAAATACAAATCCATGCCACAATGGTGTAATAACGAAAATACAAGGAGAAACATTTTTTCTGTAATAATATTTCTATGATGTCAATATAAGAGCATTATTAGTACATAGGCCTATATGATCTGTGACCCTGACAGGAGCTAATGGTCTCCATATGGGCCACTATATGGCCCATATATATATTTTTTCTTTGCTTTAGTAAAAAAAAAACTAAAGACAGTTGGACTAGGCCTACTCCCATGGTTTAAAAACATCATCATACAGCCTCATCATGTTGTACTTAAGCTCATCTGGCGATGGCTTTGTATGTGCGCAACAGGCCTAATAAACCACGAGGAGAATCTGCTTCTTTTTTTTTGTAAAACAGCCTTCATTGAACTTCATATTATTAACTTAGTTAATGTTTAGTTCAGCACATGTGTTCGTTTCGGCGTAAACACATTTAAAATTTAAACATTAACCAACGAGCCTTAGCCCCACCACAATGCGTCTGGACTGGACCCACTGAGACCAGCAGCAAGGTCCAGGCCCGGCAGGACGGCATTTACTGGGTTGACCCTTCGTGGGTCTAAAGACGTGTAGTCTGATGTGTGTTGCCCCGTTAAACGGACACTTTTAAACGTGTAATCACGTCTATCACCTGTTAAAATGATCTGGGGGAAAACCCCACTCACCTGAGCAGGTGTACGAGGAGGCGCGTCCCCACCAACACTAATCCATTCCCAGTGGTGTCCCGCTCACTTCATCAACAAAAAACAACATAACACACACAGACACACACACACACACACACACACACACACAGACACACACACACACACACACCTCAGGTTTCCAATAACAACAATATGTCTCCGCCGATTTGTTCGCAGGTTTGATCCCCCCTCTGAGTGAAACCGCAGGACAGGCCAGCCTAGGCTGCTCCTACTGGCGACCTTCAGCCGCTCCGCTCATCCGAAACCCAGCGGACTCCGCCTCTAATCCCAGAGAGAGGGGTATTGATGAGGATTAAAAGCAAAACTTTAAACTCTTTTGTGTGTGTGTGTGTGTGTGTGTGTGTGTGTGTGTGTGCGTGCGTGCGTGCGTGTGTGTGTGTGTGTGTGTGTGTGTGTGTGCGTGTGTGTGTGTGTGTAGGTCTTGGACTGGTCTCCGGGTCCTGGGGTTGGGTGGGGGGTCGACTCAATAAAAAAAGCCACACAAAACCGCAAACAGTTAAAAGGCGCCAGGAGGAGGGGGGGGGGGTACTAATGACGTCACCTCATTGAGATCACAGATAGGCAAGCATAATAGGCATTATAGGCATTAGGCAGGGCAACGCTGAGTGCTCTGGGAGCCATTTGTTCCCCACTTACTTCATCCACCACGTTACACAGAGTGTAGAGATGCTACATAACAAACTAAATAATTGAATAGAAGTCCATATCCATGTGTGTGTGTGTGTGTGTGTGTGTGTGTGTGTGTGTGTGACGGGCAGACAGACAAGAGTGACAAGACAATTTCCTGTTTGTTGGACAGCAATCACAACAGCCCTTCCACGTAACTGAAAAAGGGAAGCCAGACGGGTTTCATGTCCTCAAGAAAATGTGAGAAACATCAAAGAAACAGATTAGACCAATCAACCAAACGAAGACAGAGACTCCTCGCTCTTGATTGGGGAGAGTTACTGTTGACAGGTGCAGTTGAGACCCAAGGTAGGCCTAGACTTTAGATATAAGAACGACAATAGGAACAGACAGAGTCGGAGGGGACATAACAGAAGAAGATGGAGATGGATAACGCAGTGACACTCTGGATCCTGGCAACCTTAGTTTTGAACGGTAAGACACAGGAAGGTGAGACGCATGGGGGGTTTTGTGATGTTGTGATGGATGGGCATGTTTATTAAAATCCAGAGATAGTGCCCAGTCTATTGGAGGTTTGGTACACATATTTTAGGTACATTGTAGAGTTGAGGAGCCATGAGCAACTAATAACTTGAACAATCTGAAGAAAATGATCATGAGGCTTTCATGAGAACATACTGCAACTCTCTCTCTCTCTCTCTCTCTCTCTCTCTCTCTCTCTCTCTCTCTCTCTCTCATACTATGTCATTATATATTATACATATTACACATGTGTTAAACAGATGGTTTCTTGTTGATGTTAAATCATGTATCATAGGAGGAACCATTTACCATTAATACAGTAATACCACACATTCTGTGCTTGTTTTCTGAGCTGCACCTATACCGTATACTCAGGTTTGTCAGGTTTGGTTTATGTCATTTTGCCAACTCATTGTACCAATGTTGCAAGTAGTTTCCTTCTGCTTCTTTCTGAGGGCGTAGAAAGTGTTCTGCTCTTGAGCCTGCAGGGATTTCAAGTGGATGGTGTAGATTGACTAGATTGAGGAGTCTGCCTAACTGCATTTGATGGCCTTTCCCCTTGAACACCCACAACTTTACAACAGTTTAAATATTCTAATAAAGTATTTTAGACAATGAAAGTAATGGTCAGTCCAAACCCAGAAGTAGATGTCTTTGAAATGTATCCAAGAAAAAAATCCAACAATTGTCTATAATTCAATATTCACAAGACTGATTGATTCATTGGTTATGGCCTGTGTTAGTGCATCGTTAGTAAAAGTGCATGTGTCTTTCTCCTCTTGAGGTGTTTCTGCTGGCGACTGGTCTGTAAACGTGCCTATCAACCCTGTCTGCGCTGTGGTTGGTTCGACTGTGGTCCTGCCTTGTTCCTATGACTACCCAGAGGACCCTTCTAGCCAGGTAAAAAAAAAAACTAAAATAAAGGATCCATTGTTTGCTCTTATGCATCACACAATTCCTTGCTTTGATTCGGCAGCACAGATTATCAGGAAGTCGTTGCAGATGTTGATGTGTAATAATAGAATAAGTAAAAAGTATGCCAGTATACCAGTACAAAGTATTACCAATATGTTGTGAACCAGCTGAAACATTATGTAACAACACCTTGAGAACTACTGGAGTTTTGACTGTAACCACCTTACCATGTCAGTCTCCTGGTGTTGTTCAATGGGAACAGTCCATCACAACATACGATACTAAGGTGACCCCCCCCCCCCTCCATTTTGTGTCTTTTAGCCCTCTGTGTCAGCAGAGCAAGATGCCAGCATGAAGGAAGGACAGACACGCAAAGTCCCATCTGAGATGTGGTGCCTAGGGAGTAGCCGCTGTATCACACAGAGGTATGAACATGCAAAAATCTTTGTTAAATAGTTTATACAAGACATAGCAGGTAAAAGTGTTTGGCTACCTGATCCTGAGAGTTGATTTGAGAGGATAAATGTAACACAACTTAATATTTCTTCTTGGCATGATGTTATACGTATATGTGTGTGTGTGTCTGTCTATTTTTCAGCTTCATCTTACTTGTGCCTTTGTTTTGCCTGTTAATGCCACCATTAGGCCTATATCTGCACATATTGGCACCTAGGCCTATTGCGCTAACTAGCCTTCTCTGGAGGAGGTATCCCTCTTCTGTGTTGATTCTCAAAGCTTGAGATTCAGGGGATTTGATAGTTTTTCCTTGCCCTTTAGAGGGTTTGGGGTTGTCGTATGACGCGGCCTGTGAACAGGGCCGTGCACAGATATTGTGAGGTGCAGTGGCTCAAGCAAAATAAGAGGACCCCCTCGCTGACAGCATCTGGAGCAGTGAAAGCTACAACAATAAAACGCAAAAAAGGAAAAATTGTATTTTGATTTTTTGTTTTTTTGTTTTTGGCCGGAGGGGCAGTTTAGCCAAAAGAGGGCCAAGGGGCAGTGGCCTGGGCCACTGTATACCCACCCCCTTAGTACCTTTGAGACTGCAACTGTCCATGGAACGATACAAATACAATGGACTTGACTTGGCTTGTTGTTCTCCTAGCTATGTGTTCCACAGTGCCGGTATATTCCTGGACCCTGCCTACAACAACAGAGTGAAGTATCTGGGGCTGCCTGGGACTAAAAACTGCTCACTGCAAATCTCAGAGGTCAGAATGTCAGACGGTGGAGCGTACGTGTTTTACGTCATCACCAGCCACCCCACACAGAAGATGCCACCTCAGACTGGTGTACGCCTCTTAGTCTCAGGTAGGCCTGGGTTTTAATACATTAAAAACGTATTTAATTAGTATTATTAATTCGTTTTTGGGGGGTTTGGAGAGTAGACAAACACTTTAAGACACTTCCTTTATCCAGCCACTGGTTTACTCTTTATTTTGTCTCGGTGGAACTGAAACTGGCCCATGTCTAATTATAAGAAAGTCAGCATAAATAGCATTAGTGAAAGCTTTAACATTCAGTGTGCAGTATAAACATTGCTAAGCATGATCCTTGTTCGTATTTATGATCAAAGGAACAATTTAATAAAAATTGAACAAATGTTTATAAAGCATTTATGTCGTCAATGTCAATGTTGCAGTTTCGCAGCAAGAGGCATTGGCCTCGGCCCAGACATGGTCGTAACTATTCATTTCTAAATCCTTCTGCCCACTAGACTCTCCTGATGCAGTCACAGTGTCTGTGAGTCCCCGTGGGGTGGTCACGAAGGGAGAGTCCGTGCATCTGGCCTGCTGCAGCCCTACAGCCGGCCCAGCGGGGCGGTACCACTGGTTCATGGATCATGCTAGCAATAGCACCACCAACCGCGAGTATCCCGGCCAGGTCTGGACCATGAATGAGGCCCAGGCCAACGCCAGTGGTACCTACTTCTGTCAGGTTCAAACCGCCGAGGGCTCGAGACACTCCACAAACATAACAATTGATGTGCAATGTAAGTGACAGCGTTGACTTTGAAAGTCACATTTGTTATTTTTTTCAGTTTTTTTGGCCATCTAAATACGTTTTTATATGCAAAGAAGGTGCAAATAGAAAACCTTATTATTCAGATACAGAGTACTTTATTAATCTAGGGGGAAATTGGTACTGTCGCTATCACTCTGCTCAAGATAGAGAATAATATTAAAAATAGAGAACAGAAATAAACTAACAAAAAAATATAAACACAAAAAGTAAAGCAATACAATATAAAGCATGTGAAATAAAGAAACATATGCATTTAAAGGTCTCATTTCATCGTTTTTTCGTTCATTTTGCAGTGGTCTCTAGTATTAATGAATGCCCTGTGAGCCGGTTTTGCTGAAAAAAATTTGCTCTTACTCATGAATATTCATAACATTAAAATACTTGCCTCTGATTGGCTAACAGCACTGTCCGTCACAGTGATGTTAGCCAATCAGAGGCGAGTGATCCCTCTAGTGCAGCGGTTCCCAAACTTTTTTTCCTGCGCACCCCCTTCTACATCCCAACCGGGTTGGCGCACCCCCAATCCCCACCGCAAAAAAAAAAAAAAACGCAACAAAGCTTTGTTTTATCGCCATATAAAGACTCATGTTTAATCATGCGCAAATAACCAGAACACGCATGACAATAACACCATCAACAAAGTTTCAATATAATGCAACAAAGCTACACACAAGCTTCCACTTTTAAGAGGATGAGTGACAGACACGGCTCAGTGACAGAAAGTAGGCCTACGGTTATTTTCAGCCGGGTAAAAGAAAAATTGCAGCAATAGGCCTATTAAATGACCGTGGACCTCAGCGCAGCAGCATTATAACACAATGGTTATGGAAAATACAACGACAGTACATTGAATTAAATTGCAATGAAGTTACAAACGATCCGCAACATTAAGAGAATAGGCTCCGAAACAGATAAACAGGGGGCCGGGATCCCACCTCGGCCGGCGCGCGCCGGCCCTCACTTTCATTGCGCCGCGGGGTTTCGTAGGACCCTCTGACTCGCGCGTGCGTTAGACTCCTTGGTCCGTGTTTCAAGACGGGTCGGGTGGGTAGCCGACATCGCCGCCGACCCCTTGCGCCAGTTGTACGTGAGCCGGATCCCCGCCCTGAACGACGCGACGCGGTTGGGACGCACTGAGGACAGTCCGTCCCGGTCGACAGTCACGCCGGGGGCGAGGGGGCCCCGTCCCCCCCCCTGGGGGGGGGAGGAAGGCACAGCGAGATACTGCGTCCGCGGCCCCGGGAAGCCCCGAACCCTTCCAAGCCGACCCAGAGCCGGTCGCGGCGCAGCGCCGCGGAGGAAAATAAGAACGTTGCTATCAAAAACTAAGAAATTATAGTTTTTTATTTAAAATAAAAGGGATTACAAAGGAAATGTTGACTGTTCATGTTTTTTTATTGTATGGAAAAATCCCACTTAAAAAACAGCACTGTAATTGTGTAATATTACACCAGACCGCCATTACATTTTTCCTCTCGCGCACCCCCTGGTCGTAGCTTGCGCACCCCTGGGGGTGCGCGCACCACACTTTGGGAATGCCTGCTCTAGTGCGTTATCAACTATAGACATCTTATACGTTACTATATACATCCATTAGATATATTCATGATATAAGATGTCTATGTTAGCAACACGACAAATCACCACGACGTCACAACAACAATATACGTTCTTCCAGGTGGCAAAAGACGAAGCGTTCTCCGATGGCAGAACTAGTAAACAAACCCCTCCGTATCATTTGACAGGGCAGAGCGATCGAGAAAACAGTACATGGCTTGAATGAATGATTGTCTTCTTGCGGGGCGCTACGTGACGTCTCATTAATTCATACGGGTATGGGAAGTCTCATTAATATATTACGACGGAGTATTGGGGCCACATTAAGATTTTTTTTTGTTCATTAAATTACGAGAATAATGTCGTAAATATTTAATTAATTACGAGAATAAAGTCGTACATATTGAATTCATTACGGCTACACGTTAAACGTTTATTCTACGGCTGTGCTCACTGAGCAAACCCAGGTTTAAGGCAGCCTACAGGTTAACGTGTGTTACATATTGTTTCAGAAGTCGGGGTATTGCTGGACTCTTTCGCGTCTATCTCCGGAACGGAAAATGATAGCGACGTAATACTTTTTTTTTAAATGAAACCGAGAGATGCAGCATTATCTTTAGTATCATTTAGTATCATTATCTTTAGTATCATTAACGGAAGTATCTTGACGCCTATTGTTTACAAACATTCTGAAATGCAGTAGGCCTATACTGTTTTCCTGAGGGCGGTCTCAAGCCAAGGTGAGGCGAGGTCATGAATATTCACACACATTCATACGTCAGACTGTTGGGCTTTTTCTCACTTCCTCGTTTCTGACTTCCTCGTCCGTCTATGTTCTTACATTGGCTAATGCGTGCAGTGGGGGTAGGAGAACGTTTTCCACGTGCACCATGCATATGCAACTAGGAGTGACCTATCATATTCCAAAAGGAGCAAGTAAAAACGGTTTACCGGTGAAGGAGACCTTTAAAAATGTACATGAAAATGTGACTTTTGGTTTTGGTTTCATTTCCTGTTTAACCTTGTTTAACCTGTGATGATACCATTCGGTTCCCCCCATTAGATCCACCTTATAACACAACTGTGATGATCCTCCGCCCTGGGCTGCTGACGGAGGGCTTAGTCTTGACCTGCAGCAGCGACGCCAACCCCCCTGTTCATACATACACCTGGCACCAAGGTCCCGGGTGTCTGACCACAGAAGGAAGGACGATGGAGACCCTGGATACCCCTATAGGGATACACCAGACACTTCACACAAACATCACCACAGAGGAGTCTGGGCCATACTGCTGCGTGGCCAGCAATGACCTTGGCTCGCACAACCGCACCCTGATGCTCTCTGGAGGCTCCATTGGTGGGTGCATGTCGTCACATCACTATAGGAAGGTTTGTCAGGGGCAGGGCGAGGGGCTTGGCCCGGGGTGGCCACATGCCCCCGCAAAAATGTCATTGGCCACCTCGAGTGCCACCCCTACTAAATCTGACATTAATGAGAGTAGCTAGTTCTGGCGGGACACTCTAGTCATGCGCCGCCTAAAAGTTGACAGCTAACGCGGTCCAATCAAACGCACGTACACTGATAGATCAATTTAAGACCTTCCATCTCACACACACACTCTGCAAAGTCCTGAGCTGGATTTCACCCACCACCACCCCAGCCTCCACACATCATATGTAAATAGCATATGCACATTCATCTAAAATAGAAAACAAATCCAAGAAGTGCTCTGAGAGGACGAACAATTCCTGATAACCCGGAGCAAGCTAACGGCTGGGTCTAAGTGAAGGATCTTGGATTCAACAACCTTTTGATAGGCCCCTGTCCAGACTAATTCCACTCATACCATAAACGACCGGCCGCAGAGACACTTACCAGAGATGAATGTGCTTATCCTGCGATTTGTTTTTGTTTATCACCAATGAGGACAGACAAATTGACATAAGGCCCTCAACTTGTTTCCCTTAAAATAACAGCACAAAAGCACATTCAAATATTCCAAAAGACATTGAGTTCTAATGTTAAAACAAGATGTTTATATGTACTGCGATGATGTGAATAGCAATATAATTGTTGTCTCTGTCCTTTTATTTTTAATGGCAGCGGAATACGGGTCCTCAAAAGGGCAGAGATTGTTGATTGTTGGAACTACTGCCCTAACCGTACTAGTAGTTGTTGGCATTATTGCCTTTGGACTTAGACGGTACGTATAAGGCCTAATTATCATACCACTAATATATCTAATATAATATTTAAAAAAGATTTCAAGAATATAATATCTGCTTTTCCCCATTTTTTCAGGAGACTGAAGACATATTCAGTGTCCCAGTCCTATGCGCTTACAGAGACCACCATGCCAATGACTTAACACTGCAACAAGATACAGGGTTAACTGGAGTCATCACAATCACAAAGTGTTTTATTGCCAGTTCACATACAAGGAATTTGCTGCGGAACTGAAAATAATGTTAATACACACCACAACCTATATAGACATTGTGCATATATTTGTAGACATATTTTATGTATGTATTTTTTTGTTGTTGTTTTATTCTCATACATTACTGTCCTGTACTTTCTGCTGTGACACCGAAATTTGATGTTACTCCAATGATTATATTAAACAGGAATGGCCGAATCACAGAGAATGAATGCTGTCATGTTGGGGTGATGCCGTGAATGTATCAGGGAGATTACAGTTGGGTCGAGTGATTAGAGGCACCTCCCACATGTTGAGATTCTAGCCTCGGTTGTGATGTTAAAATAATTGAATGACTTGAATAACTACTATTTAAGTGTTTTTTACATATCTTTGACGCTTGGAATAAACTGTCTGGTGGGATACGGTAAGACCGGATGCAAGGCAGAGGACAAGGGCATCTAGGGGGGAAGGTTGAAAACCAGCAGGACAGTGACTTTGTGCATACTTAGGCTTGAATTTAGGGTTGAACTGAATAACCTCTTTCTGAACAGGCGTTTATGTGGCCGTGGCCATATTAATAAGGAATGTTTCAAAAGAAGTGAATTGTTTACTAACATGAGCTTAGGTACAAAGGATTTCTTAGCAATTGCATTAATCGCACATGAATAATTATGAATTATAATTAATCATTCAATAATTGAATATCATTTTTTTAACATTTTTTTTCCAGATTTAGTTTAAAGGTGCTAAAGTAAATGTTGATTGCACAGTGTAATGGCTACAGAATAATGACACCATCTGCGTTTAGATTGGTTCCCTTAGCTTCCCTTCAATTTTACGCATATACCAAATGTTTTGTTGATTAGATTTGGTGAAACCTCTCATATCGGCAACAGGTTAACCAAGTTTGCACGATCCAATCTAATCTCGAAGGTCTTTGTCGGCCATGACAGGGAAAGAAGCCTGACTGATGTGTTTTGGTGTGGAAGCAGTGCTCGAATTATGGGGGAGCCATGGGGGGGCTGAGCTTTGGGAGGGGTCTCTAACGGTCTCACCTCTCCATCCCTCTTTCTGCTACTTCATCTGTATCATGTAAATGTTTCAATGTGACTTTTTATTGATATATCTTGTATTTATTGCCATTGTCTAGTGCCTTTGAGTCTCTAGAAGTGCTATATAAATCAAATGTATTATTATTATTTGTAGTAGTAATTTGACACAAAAAAACAGGTTGTTTTGGATTGGAAGTATGTGACTTAAAATAGATATAAATATAAATAGAATATAAAAATCACAAGTTTGGGCCTCATTTCATCCACTTGAGGGCAGCATACAGTAAACTGATTTTTAATGAGCCCCTATTTCACCATCAGGTGTGAGTGTGATTAGCCATTAGATTCAAGATTCAAGAAGCTGTATTTATTTATAAGGGAAATTACTGTGCAACAGTTGCAATACAAAGGTGCAATACAAAGGTGGGAAGGTAATACAGGGTTAGAGTAAAAATAAGCTAACATGAAAATAAATAAAATAAAATAAAGTCTAACATAAAATAAATCAAACAATGAACTAAATGCAACAAAATGCAAGCACTTACAGGTAACATAAGTACTAAATACCTACTAAATGTGACATTACAAGCCGTTTCAAAATGGTGATGTCCTTACTCAGACTATAATAGACAAGACAAGGTGGCATGCAGTCCATCGCAGTGCAGTACCAGTACCAACCTGTACCAGGGAACTGGTGGGGATGCGGTTCCTCTGCACCACCACCAGGTGTCGCTGTGTAGCGGTGGAAATGCAACTCCACCCCATCCTCCAAACCGCAGACAGGATGTTCTCATGAAGGAGATATTTAAAGGCCTCCTGCCCTCTTAAGTGCATGTATATCGTGTCTTGCATCTTCTTTAAAGGCCTGTTTTAAAGGACTGTGTCTTTAAAGACACAGTTGTGTCAGCTTATCGCTGTGCTGAATGCATTTTCACATACACCCAGCCTGGTGTGGACGTGGCCACAAAGGACACCACATCTCCTTAAAGGATGTGTCCGGGTTTGCTAAAAGACCCGGGTATATTGTTGACCTTTTCTAAAGTTTAGACGTAAATCAGCCATGATTAATTGCGTTCAACTCGCCGTGATTTGTGTTCAGTGTTGGTTCCAGTGCTTTTGTTTTTGTTCAGCACAAGTTGGCACATACCATAGTTACCATAGAGTCCGTGCGTGCGCAGTGGCGTGTAAACAAACCAAAGCTACAGTTATAGGAGCTGAACACAACATGGTTGGCTTAGTCTCCACTTTAGACGATATCAACAGTTAACCTGTTACCTGTTTAACCAAATCCTTTACGACAAACTCCCAAACTCCTATCACTAAGTGGCCGGAGAGTCAGGAAATAGCCTGTAAAAATAACAAAGGAGTGAAACTGTAATATATATATATATATATATATATAGATATATATAGATATATATATACAGAGTGCTCTAGGGCTTATACATCACAATGCATCATGGGATTTTGTTGCCAATATTGCAGCCATATTGAGAGGACTCAAGAGAGTTGTACAGTAAGATCCTAAATCAACGTAAATAGGCCTACCATAACCTAGGCTTATGAAAGCGTTGTTTTGCCATGTCTCACATGAGAAATGCTGTGGCAGTTGCAAACACAGCAATGTCTCCCCCATAATGACAAATCATTTCACGATTAATTACTAAACAATGACCAAAAAGCCATGACTACCAACATAATAAATATCATTCCAATGCTCCTATGCTTCCAAAATGGAGGCGGTCATTGTGATGTGACGGTGTGATGTACAAGCCCTATCAAAATACAGCATGTATAAAATATATATAACATTTAAAAAAACATATTTACAGCTAGCCTAGAACTCTAGACGCCCCCTAGCGGCAGCAAATTTATTTGGCAGCTAGGTAGGTCTAGCACGGCTCCGTTGGCTTTTTGGTGCTGGAAACACAAAGTATGTCAGACCAATCACAGCGTGAGGGGCGGAGTCGGAAGCCGGGCTACCATGACGACAGAGTTGCGACGGTTCCGTGTTAGAGGTAAACAATGGCTGCTGCTGCTGGCGAACGGCTGTCTTTCGACTCGGCTTTGGCCGCGACTCTTCAAGACTTGAAGTTAACATTTTCTTTGAGAAAAGAACAAAGAACGGCACTGAAGTCTTTCCTCGAAAATAAATATGTATTCAGAGTTTTGATTAATTACGTAGTCAGAGCCGTCGCTCTGACTACGTCACCTTCTTCATTGCTCTGATTGGTTGTAGCGCTATCGTATTGCGTGCAGAGGGAACTTGAAAGACAACCGTTTATCCCGCCCACACTGCCAATGGAGCTGAGCCAGACCTTACATCTTTCTGATGTAGGTCTGGCTTGCCAGGCTAATTTACAGATATCCTAAATAGATATAATATTTATTACGAAACAACACTTGCATGCATATATGCATACAACACAGAAAGCTTTTAGTTTTCTCAGAAGATCATATTTCTTTGCTTTCCTTTGCTTTTCTGGATTTGTCCATTGTTTTTAACAAAGGCCATATTTGGAAATCAATTACTGCCCAGCCGAGGCCAGACTGACTGAGAGAGAGAGAGAGAGAGAGAGAGAGAGAGAGAGAGAGAGAGAGAGAGAGAGAGAGAGCAGAAAAGAGTGTAAGATGGCAAGATTTTGATTTTACAGTCTTTGTTATTACAGAGACAAACAATGACCATAAGGTGCTTTTTAAAAGAGAACAACTAAAAAACTAGCAATTCAATTGTGGAGAAGAGAGCAGGCCTAAGTCAGTGTAATGATAAACGTTAAGGCCAACTCTGGACATCGCACACATTGTTGTTAGGAAGTCGAACAATTGATAGATAGAAATACCCTAGCTAGCTATAATAACAAGAACATTAAAGTTACATACAAATCCATTAAAATACTCAAGGCACAGACTATAGGCTTAATCTTTGGGCTCAGCCCCCAATGTTTTCATGTGTGAAAAACGGCCCTGCTCTGGACGCAAGGTTTGTAATGAGCAAATATCTCCTACTAAAGCAATTGCAAAGATACACTTGACATTAGACAGGATTAATAGGATTTAAGACCATACGAAATATTGGCTCAGCACCACTTCTCACCTTGTGGTCATGAGGCCGACGAGGATCTTACTACACACTGCTGCTTTTAACAAGCAAAGTTAACAATGTTAATAACGTTAATAATAACGTAAATAACGTTATTTACGTAATTTACGTAATTTACGTAAATTACGTTATTTACATAATTTACGTAATTTACGGGGTTTTTTTACTCCACGTAATTTACGTTATTTACGTAATGTACGTAATTTATTTCTCTCTGTCTCTCCCTCTGTCTCTCTCTGTCTCTTCCTCTGTCTCTGTCTCTCTCTCTCTGTCTTTCTCTCTGTGTTGTCTCGTGGGATGTCTTGTTAAACCATAATGTTTACCTGTCTCCCTCTCTGTGTCTCAGTGGGGTGTGTGGAAAGTGTCCTAGACCTGGCTGAGCAACGTAAATGACGTTGTTAACGTCATTCAATGACGTTGTTAACGTAATTTATGTTATTTACGTAAATAACGTAAATAACGTTAACAACGTCATTGAATGACGTTAACAACATCATTTACGTTGCTCAGCCAGGTCTAGGGCCCCGTACACACGTAGCCGGGTATCTGGTAAACCGAATATATTTTTCTACGTTTGGACCTGTCATCCACATGAAAACGCATGAAAACGCATCGTAAACGAATATTAAAAAAAACTCCGGGCAAAGTGAAGATTTTTGAAAACTCTGTTTATTTATTCCTCCGCATTTGCGTGTAGACAGAGATAACCGAAGTTTTGCGTTTTCGAACATCACAACTTATGCGCCAAAGCAACAACAAATCTGCTCTGACGTCCAACGTGCGACCTTTATTTACAGCAGAAGCAGCATGGATTCTAATGCCTTGAAGACCGTAGTGGTTTTAATTATTGTGCAGGCGCTGTTCACCTCTCTCATTTTACACGCCCAGGGGCGGACTGGCCATCTGTGAGTTCTGGAGAAGTCCAGAACGGCCGTGTGGGTCTACGGCCGTCGGCCATCGGCCCTTTTTTTTTCCGATTTTTTTTTTTTTGAAGAACCCCCGTCAACAATCGCGCAGCACCCCCCCCCCCCCCCGTCAACAATCGTGCAGCACCCCCCCCCCCCCCCCCCCCCCCCCCCGTCAACAATCGCGCAGCACCCCCCCCCCCCCCCCCCCCCCCCCCCGGTCTCGCAACTCCAAGGCCGGTCCAGGACAAAATTGACAGGGCCGAATTTTGTTCCCAGTCCGCCCCTGTACACGCCCAACTACTGCTCCAAGAGCACAGGCGACGGACAACACCATTGCGGTCGGTGATTTAACCCCTCATAACCACTCCACATAGGCATGTTCCTCGCAGAAATCGTCGACGCCGGTTTTGGGTCAGACCGGGACGCACTGCCAGCTGGTGGGAAAACTTCGAGATGGAAGTCGTACTCCCAGAGGAATGGCGTGACAATTTCCGTATGTCCCGGTCCTCACTCCTGTCGCTGTCGGAGTTACTACGTCCTCACATCGAGGGGCAGTCCACTGTCATGCGATCACCCGTCAGTGTGATCAAAAAGGTTGCGTGCAGGATTTGGGGAAATACTGGCATCTACAGGTTTGGAATGCATATGAATGTGATTGAAAACGCAGATGTTCGATTATGTGTGGAAGGTTTTTTTTTCGAAAACGAGGTAATGTGGATAAAGATTATTTCATAAACGGAGGGGAGGAAATATTCGGTTTTAAAAATACCCGGCTACGTGTGTACATGGCCTAGGACACTTACCACACACCCCACCGAGACATTTACGTTATTAACGTTGTTTACGTTATTTACGTAAATAACGTTAATAACGTAAATAACGTAAATGACCTTAACAACGTCATTTACGTTATTTACGTAAATAACATAAACGTATAACATAAACGTATAACATAACGTTAATAACGTTAACAACGTTATTTAGATTATTTACGTAAATAACGTTAAGAACGTAAATAATGTAAATGACGTTAATAACGTAAATAACGTAAATAACGTTAATAACGTAAATAATGCTATTTACGTTATTTACGTAAATAACTTAAATAACGTTGTTAACGTTATTAACGTTAATTAAGTTATTTACGTAAATAACATAAATAACGTAAATAACGTTAATAATGTAAATAACGTTAACTCAAGTCTCAACTCTTGTTTAAGATATTGTTTATATGCAAGAAAACATGCTTAATCCCATTTTGAAGGGTAATGAATAATAATTTCAGCTTTCTCCGATTTGAGGTACACTGGAGAACTTCATAGCAGGTGTAATCTTCTAGATAGAAAGGTCACCTTGGACTTAAATTGAAGCTTACAAATGTGGGAAGTTTTTCACATCCATGTAAGGCAGTGATATGTATAACAAAATGCTTGAAAATGATCAACTTTGATGACAATTTGTCAGTCGAACACACATTTTTTTTGTCTTTTAGGATAAACTAAGGGTTATATTTGAAAATAGAAAGGCAGTAAAACCCAGAATATTATTCTGATAGTTTCCCCTATGTTGTAGTACCCTAATATATGCAACATCATTTCGCCAGAAGCTTTTCCCAAAAAGGGTTTTTTTTGGCCCCTGAGGCCAAACGGCCCCGAGTTGGGGGTGGAGGTTATCAACTTGTGATGGCCCAATGTATGGGATAACAGGAAATAAAAAAAAATAAAAAAAAAAGGTAGCAGGGGTGGACCTGGCTCCTGGCCTAATTGTTTAGTTCAGCAATAAAAACCATTAAACAAACAAACAACTTAAGTCAAGGAAGTCAGGAGTTGAGCAAACATTGAAGGTTTAGAGAAGCAATGTTTAGCAGTGTTTAGTGAAACAAGCATATCAAATCAAAGAATAACAAGCACAGTAACTGCTGGCAGTACAAGACTGCGTCTCAGCTCAATCCCGAGGAAAAACAAAGGCAACTGGACCACTTTGAAAGTCAAATTTCTTTGTCTTCACAGTCAAATGTCCATGGCATTGACAGAGAAGAGGGTGGGGAAGGAGAGGGACCTTAAGGAAGGTGGAGTAAAGGAAGGAGACATTGGAGAAAATTAAGTCACAATGCTATTAATGGCCTTGGTGGAGTCAGGGCAACCCTGTGGGCAAATATCTTACTTGTCAAAGATCCTTCTTGCAAATCAGATGATTTCCCTCCCTTTTGGCAGCCCTATCTGGAGGACGTGAGGAAAACGAACAAACAAACAGGATAGAAACAGATTAGTTCAGTAATACAAACTTTTGTGGTGATATAAGCAATAGGTTTTCATTTGGCTAGGGGACTGCAAAGAGTTGAATCATCTGAGAAGTGAATGGCGACAACTATGGTTTACCTTGAAGCCTTCGTCACCGTTGTCCTCCTCCTCATCACCGCTCTTCGCCTACCATAGGGACATTTCCTACAGCAGTTTCTGACAGACAAGAAATGGTCATAGAAACTTCTATGTACGTGTGTTACATAGAAACCTGTTGTTTCATGGAACTGCATCTCTTTCAACAATGTAAAGGGCTTTAATATGGGCATTAATAAATCACTTTGTATAACTATTAGTGCATCTGTATGGAAGCAGGAAGAAATCATTTAGGAAAAAGAAAGCTATGAGCGCCTCTTAAACAAGCATTTAAATTAGGATGAGCTCAAGAGGTTTTCTTTCCCCAACAGCTCTAACTAAGACCCATGGAATAGCAGAATGGGACTAATGTGTGTCGAGGGGAACAAGAATGAAAGGACGCTGGGAAAAGGGAGCAGGAGAGAGCTGATGAGCGGGGTGCTGCCGTTGGCTGTACTCTACCTCATGGCACCCCTAGTCTCAGGTATAACATTCACATGACCTACATACACCCAGACAGACAGATGCACACGCACACACAAGTACATACATGCACGCACACACAAAAATACATACATGCATGCATGTACACACACACACACACACACAATATTACTATATAAGATTTACCCGAGTTTTATAAATACTTAATGCTATAGTAGCTCTAAGGTATTAACCAAGTCTGCCTATGAACATTCAAACATGAATCCTACCATTTACATACTGCTGTAAAGCAACAGGGGGAGCAGTTAAAGTTTGTGTCTGAAGGACACCTTAGTCATTAGTCATTTTGCCAGGACCAGTCATGTGACCATCCCACGATAAAGATCTCATGCAAAGGGAAGTCTCTTGTCGTGCCAAGGGGATCCTGAATACTGTGCATTGCCATGCGTTACGTGGACTGATTTACATTTTCACTCGTCATTACTTCCAAGACAAAAATGTACAGGAAGGAATTTGTTATCCATTGATATAATTACAATAGGCCTATTATTGAATATCAATCATAGTTTGGTTTAGGCAACGTTTATTAAGCTATTCGGGATACATTTGCTCTTAGTTCTCTAGCATGTCAGTTGTGGGACATTGTTAATTACAGACAGCAATAAAAAGCAATACAAGATTTACCAGGTTTATCAAACAATCTTCAGTAGGCCTATCATGTTCTGTGTTGAAGTTATTTAAAGGGAAGTTGTATATGTGTTAGACACAAGCAAGGGTCATGGTTAGGTTAACATATTCGGTTAATATAGGCCTGTTTGTAACATATTTCTCCATCTTTTGACCCCTCGTTGTTCTCCTTCCTCTCCTTCCCATGCTCCTCCATTGGCTCCAGCCCAGAGCACGGCACCGCCCCCTGCCAGCAACACGCTGCCAGAAAGCGTCCGGGTCGCGGCCACCGAGTTCCGCTGTGGCGTCCGCGTGCTCCCGGGCCCACCGACGAACCTCACGTTCACTCTGTATGGTCACCATGGAAACTACAGCCTGGTCTGTCCTGGGGGTCGGGTGGAGGAGAGTACCCAGGTGAGGCGATGGGGGGGATGGGAGTACCCAGGTGAGGCGATGGGGGGGGATGGGAGTACCCAGGTGAGGCGGTGGGGGGGATGAGAGTACCCAGGTGAGGCGGTGGGGATGGGTGAGAGTACCCAGGTGAGGTGGTGGGGGGGGGGGGGGGGGATGAGAGTACCCAGGTGAGGCGGTGGGGAGGGGATGAAAGTACCCAGGTGAGGTGGTGGGGGGGATGAGAGTACCCAGGTGATGTGGGGGGGGGTAAGAGTACCCAGGTGAGGCGGGGGGGGGGGGTAAGAGTACCCAGGTGAGGTGGGGGGGGGGGGATGAGAGTACCCAGGTGAGGCGGTGGGGGGGATGAGAGTACCCAGGTGAGGTTGGGGGGGGGGGGGGGGGGGGGGGGGGGATGAGTGTTTGTGCGATTGCTCATAAGTTGATCATTAATGTGCATCAGACTAGGCTTGCCTATAATTTGGTTCTTCTTGACTTCCATCCTAATTTCCTTTCATTCATTTGCAGTCATTTGCAATGCTTGCTCATGGTCGTCTCCTTCTAGCTCCTCTGACCCCTGATGGTCTCCTCCCTGCCAACAGGCCCTTTACGGCAGATGTGAAGGCGAGAGTGCGAAGCTGCTGGCCGTATGGACCATCAATGCAACCACCTCTTCTGACAACGGCACTAGAGTCGTGTGTGAGCTCCCCGGACTGAGCGCAACTGCAGCCTTTCTAACCGTCTACAGTGACTGCCTTGACTTTAGTGACCCCCCTGCTCTCTTTCAGATAGAGGATGCAATAAAGCACAAGCATATGAGATGTTTCACCTCAAACTCCTAGAGTGCCTCAATGTATTTTTCAACGTTACCAAAAAAAAGGAAACAATTTAAATGCGTCAACAAAGTTCCTATTGTATATTATATGATATTATAACGAAGACATGTAAGAGAATAGTTGAATGTTGTTGAATGTGTGAAATCGTATGAGACATATTTTCTTGCTAGACAGCACACACACACACACACAGACACACACACATACAAAGAGTATATAAATGAAGCACACTATTAAAGTATGAATCATCATTAGCATACATGATAAATCATAATCCAATACCAAAATATGAATAATATAGTCTTGTAGTCTCAATGGGGCAATTGCTCTGTCAGTTAGCATTGCGTTAGCTGTGCTGCGGTTTAAAACCGTACTCCGGAAACCGGAGGTTTTGGAGTTTAAAACGCAGCTGCGCACGAAGTTAAACCTGATTGCTGTGTACTGATAATACACTGATAATAAGTGTAAATGTATCATACATTAAATAATACTACTAATAATAATTAATACTTCCTTTATGAACCCCTAGATGATCCCAGTAACGTCGCTATTACCATTGGCTGTAGTGTTGGAGGATTTCTCACCACTCTACTGTTCTTTGGCGTTGCCTTCCGCATTATCAAGGGGTCCCAGAGACTACAACAATGCTTCAGTAAGTAGGCATACTGCTGTGTTTTATGACATTAAACACAAGGACAGTGCTGTCTCTTGTGAAACACAGGCTGTTCCAATGGCTCTTCATGAACATCAATTGATATTCATGAATATCAGTTGATGTTCTCTTCTTACATCAATTGAAAAGCAAATATATTTTCCAGAATTGTTATTGTGTATTTAAGGTAATCAAATGTAATACACACACACACACACGCACACACCTACCCACGCACACACACACACACACACATGCATGCACGCACACACACATACACTAATCTAGTTTATATCTAAACTAGAGCCTAAAGACCTGACTTTTGCTCTTTTTGTTACTGAAGGAGGCAAACCACAAGAAGTCGATGATGACATGACGATGGTTTCCAGGGAATGAAAAACAAGTGGAGCTCAAATATAGATTTTATTTACTTATTTGAATGCACTGAACAGTGATGAGTGATTACCATATGTTTTATGGTTTTCATTTTTTTCTGAATTCAATGAAAAGTTAGCTGGAGTGTACATTGTGCATGTGATTGTATTTCTATGTTTGCCACAAAACATTTTGCCATCCTAACACTATAGTTTTGCAATTATCAGATAACTGTCAGATAACTAAAAATAATTGGAACATGTGATATTTGTCACTACATATATTCTAGAGTCAAGAATATAGATCTGACTACCAAAAGAAACAAATACTGTACAAATACTGTACACACCACGTGGGATGTGGTACAAGTGGTGTGTACAGGTATTCAATACTGGGGACAAGTATTCAATACTTCTACTATTTCACCACCAGGATACAGCCTTGTATCCTGGTGGTGAAATAGTAGAAATATTGAATATTAATAAATACTACTAATACTACAACTAACTACTAATATAATGATTTACTTTGTCTATTACAATACTACATGTTTGTATCGTTTATATTAAATTATTTCCTGAAAATCTGCTCACAAAAAAGGGAGATGCTAAAGATAACTACTCTGCACAGATGTGTCACTCCAATGATTGCACTGGTAAAACTGGTGAGGGGGAGTGGGGGGGGGGGGGGGGCAAAGTACACCTGGGTTGTGAAATGTGTGTGCTTGACCTCACACGTATAGCGGGCCGGGAGGTTAGTCCTAAAAACCCCTTCCGCACAACCTGGGTTCATTCAAATTTGATACTAGTTTTGTTAATGTTGTGTCATTTGTTATTTTAATGGATTTTTTCAAAGTATAAACAATATCACAACAATATCAATATGGATAACAATAAAAGTAGCTGTGTGTAAGTGCAAATGATTGTCCTTGGAGTGAATAAAATATTCCTTGTCACACTGAATAAAAGCACATTGTGAAAACACACTGTGTATGGAAGTGTATATTATATATTTTGGTGCTAGAGTATCCAACTCAATCCCATTCAAATGGAGTAGAACAAGTGATTTCTTTTCAACCTGGTAGAATCAGACTATTCTCTGAAAACACTGACTAGTCCAAAATTTGTTTTGGACGGTCATGTTTCTTTCAAGGGTCCCCAGGGAGACACTCTGTTATGACACCTGTTAGATCAGCATGAACATCCAGCAAGATACACACGCACACACACACACACACACTGATTTTAACACACACACACACACACACACACACACACACACACACACACACACACACACACACACACACACACACACACACATACACAAACACCCTCATCCACACAAATACACACGCACACATGCACACAAACTCACACACAAACATACACACACACAACAAGATGCTTCTGCCTCTACTACACTGCGACCAGCCCCTACCACTACTTTCTACACGTTCATGCAGACATTTAAATGCATTCACACAGTGACTCACAGATGCACTTTCAACATCACGCAGGACACACACGTACAGTACATAACATTCACACATGCACACACACACACACACACACACACACACACACACACACACGCAAGCAGGCACGCAGGCATACACACACACAAGCACACACACACACACACACACACACACACACACACACACAAGCACACACACACACACACACACACACACACACACACACACACACAAGCACACACACACACACACACACACACACACCGCACACCATCAGTCAGACAGATTGGTCTTCCTGGTTCCTAAGTGCAGAAAGCAGTGGTTTTGGAGCATGTTGACTCAGCTGTTGAGGCCGGCCTGCGTACTGTCACGCAACCTCTGGCTGCAGTTCACAGCCTCAGCTCACTTCTTCTTCACTTCACTTCACTTCTTTTTCGGATATGTTTAATGTCTTTGGATATGTTTAATATCTGATTATTTTCATAATTACATAGGTGTGTGTGTGTGTGTGTGTGTGTGTGTGTGTGTGTGTGCGCGCACGCGTGCGTGTGTGAAAGCTGATAACCTACATTGTCAGCACCCAAGGTGACCTTCTTATTCGACCACTTTATCTGCTTTAAATACTATTCCTTAGAAACCCCATGGTTAATGTTTTCCAAATGAGGATCAACAAGTTATTCATGTCCAGTGAAATCAATGGCGGCCAATATAAATGGGTTTACCAACAACACTGTGAAATAGTTTGTGTCAAACAACAGCAACCTTCCTGCATGCAAAGCTACTTAAAGCTACACTCATTTAATCTGTCTACTGCAGCTATACTTACTATTAATAAATATCTGAACTAGAAAGTTTCTCAGGAATAAAACACGGCCATCAACACAGGGAATGTTTCTCTATGAATCGTTTTTACACTTTTTTCAGTTGAAAAGCGCTGTGTTTGCGTCTTACAACGTGTTGGTGAACATCTCTGTGTTATTTTTAACTAAAATGTATGAAGTTGTTAATACAAGAAGGAGTCTGCTACTTCCGGCTAAAACACTTTTTGCAGAGTGGTAGTTTTCGATTGCGAGTGTGATGTGTTTTGTTTTTTTTACGTTTGACAATGCCCCTCTCACCAAACCCATTGTGTCAGTTTTTTCTAAACCTTACGACATTGTTTTCCTCACGTCGTAAACCGGGGGTTTACTTTTTAGAAGAGAATGTAAACCAGTACTACAAATGGGTAAAGGAAATACTCATAGCTCACAAGTTATGCTATACATACTATTCTACAGTGTTCATTCATCAACATTCATCTTGATATAAAACATTTATTCATCTCAACATTATTATATACCTCAATAGAATATAATGGTTATTTTTAATGCGAGAGCAAAAAAATGAGAACATAACATGAACATAAACCAACATATGAAATGTGTTGCTTTAATATTAATATAATATTAATATTATTGCACTGTATTAGTATGAACTGCTCCATCATATCATATGGACTTATAGAAATGGTCTTATCAACTCAATGATTAAATGATATGTTTTATGTTAAGTGAAGCAAAGTGACACGCACGCACACACACACACACACACACACACATGCACGCGCACGCACACACACACACACACACACACACACACACACACACACACACACACACACACACACACACACACACACACACACACACACACGTCCACAAATACGATGCCTCCAACTCTTTTGGCATACTCTATCCCTCCTTCTCTGTCTGTTGTTTTGTTATCAGTTGTTAAGCTATTTTATTTAACTCTGACTGTGTGACTGTGTCACACGATAATGGTATAAATAGTTGCAGATAACAACATGGCACGTCAACACACACATGCACGCAGGCACGCACATACATACACACACCAGAATCCCTAATTTGGGCAGAATATTTGTCACTTGTCAATGGTGTAGAAGAAGAAATATATAAATAGAAAAAAATGTTACATGTACATAGAGGTGATCACACACTGTTGTGAACAGCCCAAGTCAAAGAAGCAAAAAATGTTAAGTTAATATATATGTAAGGCATGAAATAATAAAACACATATTATACTCAGATTTACACACACACACATACCGTCCATATGTCCAGGGACTGGACAGTGACTGCCCTAAAATGGTCGGCAGCAGTAGCAGATTATGGAAAGGAACTGACACTAAAAAAGAGGATTCAACGACTCAATGCTCATACTGAGACAATGTCCCCCAAACTGACTTTAACCCTGCACACACACACACACACACACACACACACACACACACACACACACACACACACACACACACACACACACACACACACACACACACACACACACACACACATACATGTATGCATGATGTCTGTGTGTATTCCACAAACAATACTTTACTGTTTGTGGCATAACATGGCCTATGGCTCTCCAATGCAGACAAAGACACGCACGTACACACACTCACACTCTCTCTCTCACACACACACACACACACACACACACACACACACACACACACACATTGCTTGTACATGCACACACACACACACACACACATTCTTACAGAGTTGTTTAAAGCATAAACAAAGAGGAGGAGTAGGAAGTGTGTGTCCAGGTATAAGGGAAAAAGAAGCGTTATAATCAGACACTTTTCATTTGACCTTTCTTTCACACATTGATAGGAACCCGTCCAGGTAAGTGCAATTAGGAGGGAGAATCAGGGACACTTTAGAAGGTGTCATCATATATATATATATACTTATAGGTGTCACTTAGGATGAAACATAGACCATCATCTGTAACGGGGTGCGTTTTAGTGTCAGACCTTTGTCATAGGTATTGCAATTACAAACAGGATTAAAGTTAACATGAATGGACTTCGGGTTGAAATGTTAAATAATTATACATTTTGGTTCAAATGAGTCAAGATGAGCAAATAACTGTGGACAAGCGAAATGTTTAAACAATCATTAAGTTTGATATTTTTGGGGCAATTAGGACTTCTGTCTAATTATACTGATAAATGGCAGGTTTTATGCTGCTCTATGTGAGGGATTTAACACATGTGGAGGTAATGGTTGCCGGTTGTTCAAGGACATCTGCCCAAGGACATAGGAGTGACAAATTTCACCCAGACCAAACACCAAATATGAGCATACGTTTGCATTTATTTGGTGGTTCACTTATTGTTAATTTATTGATGCTAATTTTTATTCAGCAAATGTCGCATTCAGTAAGATTTAAGATTGTTGACATTTGTGGGGAAAATGATAGTGGGTGAGAAAATTCAATAATCTGTACATCTTAAATATTGTCCATTTTACAAAATAACCAGAAGGTGTGTTCCACTGTCACCTTGACTGATATCAGGCATGACCTATAATACCCTTCAGGCTCTCATCCCAAGGTCATATGGAAAGATATATAGTATAGCAATATAGTGATGAATGTTTCTTGTCCATCGATATTTGCCATTATTATCTCTGTGTGTTTCATTGAAATCCATAAGTGGATTCCCATAACACTTGATTTTCACACAACTCTGAACCCAAGGTGGATCCAAGGTGATGTTTTTTTTACGATTGTGATTTATTTAAATTATTTTTATTTTTGAAAGGTGGTCAGGTGAGGATGCAGGAACAGAGACTACTTGACAATAAAAAGTAAACTAGTCTACTAGTCTACTGACCATTGCACAGTTATGCATGTACATCTGAATGTCCTCTAACTCACCTTGGATGACCCATTGGATCTCTAATGTCATATAGAGAGTGAACACTTTCTTCATAAAGATAAATGACACTATAATAGTCTTAGTAAACCCTTCAGTTCCAGTTGCATGTGAGATGTCAGACACACAGGTTCACCCTGCTTAAAAAAAAAGAAAAAAAAAAGAGTTCAATGTTTACTCTAAAAACACCCAAAATGCACCTCAGCTGACAAGACACTGTGGGTGTCCTTCAACCAGATAATGTTGTTGTCATTCTTGCAGATAACTAACGCCCTTGGATTGGAGGGTGGAGGGGGGGGGGGTCTAGGTTAATGCACTTTTGGAGAGGCAACACAGAAGAAGGAAAAATGAAAGGAGGGGAAAACACAAAGGGTCAAAGTAAAGGAAAGGCCGTAGACATGGAGAGGAGTGAGGGTACCACAATAAGGAGATCATTTTGAGCAAATTGCGATATCTATGGGTGGCCCAGCTTCATAAACCTGAGCCACGCTTTGCCCAGGATTTTGAGACAACCTTGATTTAATAATTAGCGGATGCAGAGGCATAGCTGTGGGTAATAAATAAAATACAATTAGTTAAGCTTAGTGGTTGGTTTTTAACCAGAAATATAAACAAATGTCCAGGATTTGCATTTTTTCAGATACCAAATGAATCACCTGTTTTGTCCTTGATTTTACTTTTCTCTCATACTCTCACTCCTTGGTTCTCCTTTTTTGGAGTCCATTTGATCATTGTCTCTCCCCTATACAGTTGTGCTGAAGATGGGACACTTCACTGTGTTGATGTTCATGGCAGGTAAGGTCTACAGAGAAACTATGCCTTGTTGCTTGAGACTTGATACATCCAAAAGAAACATTATCAGAATAAATATCCTACAAAATAAATAAACCAATTAATCGTTCATATGTATATATATTATATATACATATAATATATTTATAATATATATTATATACTATATTGTGTTACTTTAGCTATAATGATAAGGATGCCTTGCATATAGGCAAACTATTTTGTACATGAATGAAATACAGAGGTTTCATCTGAAGGAAGTGTAACATGTGTTAAAATGTATCACACAAGTGTCATTTGTTTCTACTTCCCACCCACAGTATTCTTTGCCCTTTTCATGGAAACCGAAGCAAGTAAGTAGGCTCCCCTTCTGTCTGTATCCACTCACTTTCTGAGACAGCTGAATCCTGAAGCTGAATGTTTGTTTAGGATCTCATCTGATCCGCCTTTTTTTTTTTTTTAAAGTCCAGTGAATACACCAAATCAATCACAAAATCACACCAAAACTCACAAAAGAGTGTAGTTCCTGATTTGGAAATGTATAGCCATTCTCTGTCATTGCTCCATAGCTGTAGTCTTGTCTCTACTAACTCTTGTGTCCCTCTCCCTCATATTTCCTTGCGTTCCCCCCGACTCTATGCTTCTGTATTATGAAGATCCATTCTCTTACAGTGAGTACAACATCCCAGTGTTTTGGAAGTGTTCATGTGTGGCATGCGTTGGGGTGAGATTGTGTTGAAATAACCGCTGACTCTTGACTGTCCCCCTCTTCCATGCTATGTCAGACTATGAGAGGCTACGGATCGCAGGTCTGATCTTCAGCAGCTTGTTGTTTCT
>JAOPHQ010000283.1:665000-772500 GCA_030340625.1 Merluccius polli
TCTCTCTTTCTTGCTCCCCCCCATTCTCTCTCTCTCTCTCTCTCTCTCTCTCTCTCTCTCTCTCCGTCTCTCTCCCCTCTTATCCCATGCCATTTAACTCTCTTAACCACACTGCTTCCTCTCTCTTTCCGTCTCTCTCCGTCCTTTAGTTCTCTCTCCCTGCTCCGTCTCCCCCTTTGACCTTCTTCTACGCCTCCCCCACTTCTTCTACCTACCTCTCACCCATTCCTCATTTCATCATTTCATCATTGCAAGTGCCTCCATGTCTTCTGTTCTCCTTCTCACCTTTCCCTCCCTCTCTTTTACTTTCATCAACGTCAGCCTTTTATTGCCAAGAGACTCCATAGCAACACAGCCACCTACACTAGTCTTGCTCCATGTCTTTGTAGGTTTGAGCCGCTGTCCATTGTGGAGCTGTAGTTGGGAACTTGTCGTAAGTGATAATGAAAAGACAAGGAAATTCCACCAGAAAAAATGGGAACATTTGAGTGAATTGTGATGCAAAAGTGAAAACACATTTTCAAGTGAATCAAAAATGTCCTCAGGTTTCTCCAATTGTTTAATCTTTCTTAAGCCTGTGTGTGTGTGTGGTGAATAAAGGAAGTGTGGCCTGGTCTTCCTGCCAGACACAGGAATCCACTGCTGCTAATTTGGGAATAAAACATGCAGCTGATAGGACAGCTGCCTTTGTAGTGCTGGGAACGCCCATCCACATACTACTTCTACAATACACAGATATAAATATGCACATGTGTGTATGTGTGTGTGTGTGTTTTAGACAGAGATTCCTGCAACAGGTTACACATACTCAAACACAAGTACGAACTTAAGTTGTAATGTTATGAGTGTGTGTGTGTGTGTGTGTGTGTGTGTGCGTACACCAGCTTGCAGGGGAAGGTTTGTTCACTTGTACTGGTATTTTGGAGAGGAGGTGGGGGGGGGGGGGTGCATTCTCTAGTAGTGAACTTGGAGACCCATTGAAATTGTTTATTGTTTATTATTGCGACCACATGCACTCCAACCCAGTCTTTAGCCCACACACACACACACACACACACACACACACACACACACACACACACACACACACACACACATTGTGCTAATGAGAAAGGCTAAGCATCACCATCACATTGCAAATCATCGCCCCTATGACTGCGAATGACTTGATCCGGGGATTTCCCACTTGGTCACATGTTGCATGCTGTGCACTAGAAGGGTCTGTTTTCTGAGATGATCAGAGATGTATTTGGTCACATGACTAACCCAGCCCAGTGCTTTTGGTGTCCAATCAGCATAGAAAAACATATGACAATTAAATAACCACCATAGCAAATCAATGACGCAAACAGCTTTGCTCAAGCCTGTCTTGTGACTGTTTGACCCTGAAAACAGAGGGAAGCAAAGAAAGCTGAAAGACAAGACAGTCACAGAGACAACAACCAGAGGAAGGACACTGGAAAAGTGTCATTGCTTAAAGAGAAAAAAATGACATTAAGCGATGCAGCCTTGCTCTATACTTAGGGGAGGGGAGGGGACGGACGAACGGCAGACCAGAGACATGGTAGTATAGCAATGGCAAAGGGCAAAACAGTGTTGTCTTTATATCCCAGACAAAGGGTAAGAGGGAAAGTGGCAGTACCAACTGCAGGGGATCTATAGTACTGCATCGTCCCACGCCCAGGGAAAATGGCTGCCAGCTGGGGCACAAAATTACCCTCCACAAGAAAGGAGTCCTGTTTTACATTCACATCAGAGTCCTCTCTATTGTGTCTGTGTGTGTATGTTGTGGTGTCCTACGGAGCATTTTGCGCCCCATTAAAAGGTTTATTGTAAAGGCTTTTCCAACATTTTAAAGCTATTTGGTAAAAAAAAAAGAAGCAAATCCTTACTCTACTGATAGCAATTTACTGTTGCACTTTCTTCGAACAAATATACTTGTTGTAAGTCGCTTTGGACAAAAGCTTCTGCTAAATGCTCTAAATGTAAATGTAAATCATTACAATTATAAACCCAATAAAAAAAGAAATAGCCAGCATACATTGATACAAATTCAACCAAAATCAAAAAGACAAATGGGCTTAAATACATAACCCTATGCCTATGTAGCTTTAATGCTTATGAATGCAATACACACTTATGTATTTCGCAAACTTCGCTCCACCCTAAACTAACATTAGCTTTAGAATATGACTCTCCATTATGAACCAGAGGTCGTCCTGCTGTTGTTGCTGTTGATTTTTGCTTCGCTCCTTTCCCATTGTCCTCTCTTATCTCCTCTTCCCTCCCCCTCTCTTCTCTTCTTCCCTTATTCTCTCCTCCCTCCCCTCCTCTCCTCTCCTCACCTCCTCCCCTATCTCCTCTCCTCTGTTCTCAGTGTCTCTTGGTGGAGTTAGATGAGTCATCAAGTGGTTGTTGGCTCACTTCCCACCCCTCCACATTTCCTTGTCTCCGTCTTTGGTTGCCGGGGAGAGGCACCTGGGGAAATCTCTCCCCTGGTGTGTTTGTTTGTGTGCGCGTGTGTGTGTGTGTGCATATGTATACGTATGCGTGTGCGTGTGTGTGAGTGTGTGTGTGTGTTTTAGAGGTTGTGAGAAACGAGTAGGTCAAAGTGACACACATGCATGTATGTTTGTACATACTTAGCACACTTGTTTTGTTCTCTCTCTCTCTCTCACACACACATTCTTTCTTTCTGTTTATTTCACTCCCTCCTGCTTTCTCACTTTCTCTCTGTGTCTGTCCGTGTCTTTCATTATAACCCTTCTTTGACTTGAACTTACAACAGAGACTCTTGTCCACACTAAGAGGACTAAGGGCTCCAGGACTTTTTTCTCTTCTATCTCCCTCTCTTCTATTTATTTGAAGATCATGTTGAAGTCCGTTTTATCAGCACATTTTCCCACTGTCCAAGGCCAGCCATGTCCACTCAGAACCGAGCACACGTCACTAACGTCCAAGTCGGTTGATATCACAATATTCTCAATCCGATACCCTGATATTGTAATGTTTGTTTTGGGTAAATGTGACCCTAATCTTCTGGTTTGAATTTTGAGATGAAGGTTACGCAATGTTTAAGAATAGAAATAGGGAATGCTAATTTGTAAATGTGAGTGGCCTGCAAAATAGATAAATAAGCGTATAACCTCAAATAAAGGTAGACCTTTTTTACAAATATTTGACTTGTTATATAAATCTAACTGGTAATAATACTGGTAAATATTTTTTTCTTTACTTAGCCTGTGCAGAGGTATAGTGGGAAACATTTCTATGGTTATAGCCCAGGATTCAAACAGCCCAGGTGCGAACAACATGGCGCTGGCCTGGGGCTGAACTGTTAAAAAGCCCATTGTGTGTTTTGAATTCTCACTCAATTTCAGTGCAAACCTAGACCGCAAGACCTGTTCTTCAGCAGAACAAGTCCAAGGGTGTTCCTCAACAGGCTGACAAACTAGTTTGACTCGATATTACCATATTGTTGTTGGTCAGGGAAATCAAATGGACACACACACATACACACACACATTTAAACTAAGGCTCTTTATTCTGACAATCTGCCGACCTGACAATCTGTCAAGATCTGAGATCTCCCCACTACTGTATATCACCACATCTGCTGTTCCACCTAGAGCAACTCAGTTCAATCAGACACTCAGTCCACTTAGATCAGGTTCATGCCTTTCTGCTACCTTGAAGAGATATCAGAGATTTTTGGTTTTAGACAGCTTTAACAGTTGTTGAAAAGTTCACAAATTCACAATCTATTGTAATTGTAATTATGATTTGTTATGTTTGGTTTCTGCATTACTATTTGTATGCCTATGAATAAATATAGCTCATGTGTGTGTTGGCAAAGTAAAACCGATTACTTAATGCCCTTTAAGATTACATTCAATTTCTCCTCTGTGTAATTGCATAGCCCCATTTGCCTTGGAGCTAATGCTAGCCTTCAGCAGCTAAAGGCTACATTGGAACCTGGATGATGCATCTGGCTGTTGTCTCTCATTCTGTCGCTCTCTCAGCCGCACGCAGACACATTCTCTTGGTTTCCTTTCTTTCCTGTCTGCTCGTATAAAACAACCCAAATTGCTGATAGCTATTGCTACAAACACATGCACACAAACATGCACACACACACACACACGTTGTTTATTTCACTGTCTTGCTTTTCATCTATCTCTTTGTGTGTCTCTGCGTGCGTCAACTCACATGAGCTGAAATTCACATAGGCCTACTATGTGCATGGTCTGTTGAAGTGCTGTCCAGAAAGTTAAATGTGATTATCTTTTCCCTCGGGAGGAAGAGATAATGTTATTTAAACAGGCCTAATACGTCACCGGCGTGGAGCGGTCAATGCACCACAGTCAGTACACATCCATCACAGGACACTAAAGCTCTGACTGTTTGGTTGAGATGTAAATATCCATTACTGTCACCATGCCGATTGGTCTATATACTATTCTCTAAAACACAATAAAATAAACAAATGAAAAATGACACACACTTTTGCATTTTCTTCTGTATTTTTCAGATAAAGCAACTCCTTGGCGCAAGAAGATGTCTAAGATGTCTACGATGTTTGCATTGGTTTTGATGACCCGTAAGTTAAACACTACCCTACCTACCCTTCGATTGTGTTTATTCATTCATCTGTTCTGTTGTTGTCTGTTGTATTATTCACATTTACATTTAACATTACATTAAAATAAACTCCTGGTTTTACAATGTTACAACAAACATTTGTCCAGGAAAGCTAATCTGTCACTTAAAATACAGTGCAGTCTAGCATGCTTTTTTTTTTTAAAGGTATTGAAAATAGAGAAAATTGCTATTTATTTGTTTTGAAATGACCAGTATTGAAACTACCATGAATTAAGAATACATACAAAAAAATTAATATGATTACGCATGTTGAAAAGTAAAGCATTCATTCTTTAATAGAGGAGAGACAAAAATGGCGTGAGTTCAAACCAATTTATGTAATATGCAAACAATGAAAAAGAAGGAATGCAGAAACTGAAGGCTTTCTGTTCTTCTATGCGCCGGTCTGGAATTTACAATAAACAGACAGCTTGCATTCTTTTTATTGTATTAACTTTGTATTGTGTTGTAACAGACAGTAGGCCTACAGGCTACAGCTGTACTGTAGACATCTGTGCGTATGTGCAGTACAGTGATCTTGAAAATATTGGTTTAAGAACATGATCAAGGCAATATATTTATATTTTGATAAGAAAATAAAAAAATGAATGAAAAGCTGTAGAGAAACCTAGACATAAACACTAGTGAAGACAACCTGTAAAAAGAAAGCTTTTGTTAATTGTGTCTCTCCCAACTATCATTTTTCAGTTGTGTCCCTTGTCTTTGCCGAAGAAGTAAATCGTAAGTAAAGCTTTTACTTGTAAGGCCCTTGTGGCTTGTGTTATTCTTCACTTGTTTTAGACTAAGTGCAGCACGTGTTTATGACAATACATACTACTGAATGTAGAGCACATTCAGATGCTTCTGCTATTATTGAGGCTCTATCATCATAATTAGAGGATAGCATTTCAGGATATGAACACTCCTATCCTATACTATCCTATGTTCGCAGGTTTGTATCTAGTTGTCGTAAACAAACAAAAAAATCATAAGCCTCATTATCAAACCAGGTCACTTTTTCCTGTTTGTGGTCACCATTTTTAGATGAGTGGACAAGACCTAATACATCTGTGTTGTGCATATCTCTAACTCGTTCATGTCTTTGTGTCCCCACAGCTAAAGATGATCCATTTACATTTGGTAAATATATATACTTTTTTTTAAATTAGAGTAAAGCTGCAATATTAACATTTTCAAAAATGTAAAGTAAACAGCTGCTATAGGGTTACACAGTCAAAATCATACAACATGAGCATGTCTACATATCCTTTACAAGTGGACCTCACTATTTATATCATTCATACCCATCCAAGGATTCTGCAGCTAATCGATGGAAAGTACAAAAGATTCCCATTTGAAAAAATTGGGGGGAAAAAACATGTGAGGAGTCTATGTAGAAGGCTATAGCTGTGTGTAACGCAGCTTAAAGTTAAATACATATTGAAGTTCCCGTCTAAATTTGAAAAAAAAACATTGCTCCTCACCCCTCCCTCTCACTACTCTCTCCAAACATCGGCCACGCTCAAAAGGCTCGCTGAAAACACATACCGTGAGATTTATGTACGCTGCTGCAGAGTCGGAGAAATGAACCTATCTCCCTGTCGCCTTAAAGTTAGCGTCTACGTGACAGAATGTGGTTTAGAGCAGCGTTTCTCAAATGGTGGTATGCAAACCCCTAGGGGTACTTTGAAGGATTGCAGGGGGTACTAGGAAAATAAATAAAACATCTGAATCAGAATATCACTTTAATAGAGCTATGTGAATCTGAATACTTATATACCAATTTGGGAAACATTTCTAATGAATTACGACAATCATAAGTGAAGCACAACTCCATTTGTACTCCAACTGGAAGTATTAACAGTTTAATGTTCATGTTTATAAATAGCTTGCACATACGTTTTCTTCCCCAAAATGTTTTGTGATGGTAAAGTGGTACTTATATCTTAGAGGGGGTACATTAGTAAAAATAGTTTGAGAACCACTGTTTAGAGCGCATTTCAAACAAAAAGATGTTGCACATTGCACCTTTATGATATATTTTAACAGTGGCGTGTTTTTGGTGTGTGTGCAGACTACCATAGACTCCGTGTTGGAGGACTGATTCTGGCTGCTGTGCTCTGTCTCATTGGCATCACCATCCTACTCAGTAAGAGGGGCTAACACACACACACACATGCACACACTTACATGCACTAACACACACACACACACACACACACACACACACACACACACACACACATACAAGTGCTCAAACCCATACACACACACACACACACACACAAACTCACTAACACACACACACACACACACACACACACACATGCATACATGCACGAACACACACACACATACACACAAACATAGAAAAATAAAATTCACATGTGTCATTCTCCTCATTCAGGTGGCCACTGCAGGTGCAAATTTAAGCAGGACAAGAGGTAAGAGCCCCTCATTGTCTGTAATACTACAGTATGTGGCACGCAGGGGGCGGGGCTTCAGGAGGGGCTGGGGGGGTGGCCGCCCCCGGGCAGAGATAAAACATAAAACATTACAAATTACAGACAAAGACAAAGTTACAAAAAATTGAAAAAGTAAGCACAATATCAACACTGTTCTGTTCACTTTTGTTACTATAACCTCAATTTCCCTAAATTAAGCCTTATCTTATCATACCATAATGCAGTGGTCGGCAACAGGCGGCCCACGGGCCAAAACTGGCCTGCCAGCAATAATATCTGGCCCGCCAGATTATTTTGATAATCAGATTTTTTTTATTTTTAATCTTTTATTTTATTTTTTAGATTTTTTTTTTTTTTATCCATTCTCTGCATCTCCCACACATGCATGTCTTATAATGTGGTCTGTGTTGCAAGTTGGTGAATAAAGACACTAGCCAGATTATGTGTCACTGCTATTGGATTCCTTAATGCAGCACAAAACCCAGACACCGGCAAACAACTGTGGCTCTTTTTGTTTCTTACACAATTTAACCACAGGGATGAGCAGTTGACTAAGCAGTTACAACAAGACACTCTGTACCAGTCTGTCGCAAATTCCAGTTGCATTTTTTATCAATCAATTTCTTAAATTAGCGTTTGATTATGTTCTGGCCCGCCATCTAATGGCTTAGAAAAATATTTGCCCGAGGCCAAACCTACTTGCCGACCCCTTACCTTAATGTACATTACCTTAACTTATCTCATGTTATCTCATCTCACCTTATCTCATCGTACGTTATCTTACCTTAATGTACATTACCTTAACTTAACTAACTTAATCTCATTTTATCTCATCTCATCTCACCCTTATGTCATCGTACGTTATGTTGCCTTTTCGTACCTAACTGGATCTTATCGTACGTTAGGCTACATTACTTTGTGTGTTATTCATGTGTTATTCATGTGTTATTCATGTATACTTCACCTTCTCCCCTGCAGGAGAAGGACAAGAAACAATGCCCAGCTCAATGACCAAGGTACGCTTACATCTTTGTATATAGTACACACGTTTTTTGTATTGTGTTGCACTGCCACACTGCCTGAAGAAAAAATATAGGCGACTCCATTTGAATGTTGGTATGTTAACATCAGCATTAGTCACAGGCTACATTATATTGTAGTAGGAATGCAGTTTCCAAAGAAACACCCAAGCTATAATATATATTCAAACATTGTGTCAGTAAAATAGATTTATCATGGCAACAACTGCATTAGACATGTAGGAGGGTGGAGTATGGTCCTTGCTATGGGCTAAATAAATGGTTTTGCATTCTGCAAAATCATTTTCTTGGCTACAGTATTGATGGTGCATTTCATGTTTAATAACATACAACACATAATTGATACATAAGGAAAATCATAAAGATTGAGAGACATTAATGTTTTCTTCCAAATCCTGTCCACCTGCAGGTCGTGCCAGTGAGTGCTAGAAGCTGACTCCAGAGCTACGACCCTTGACCTCTTACTGCGATGTGCAACCAAAAGATAACACAGAGGCTTCGCCAAGAGTCCTGAGACATCCATAATGGGCTATTGTTTGAGCAAAAAAAGGGTACCTGAAATGAGGTCTTGAGCTACTGATATGCTGATTACACTGCATGCCACACACACACACACACACACACACACACACACACACACACACACACACACACACACACACACACACACACACACAAGCACACAGTGACAAACATTTATACATATAAATATTATAAACAAACTAGTGCTGAGTCGAATTCATTTTCTTATTGTGTCAATATTGTTGTTCTAGCTGTTAAAAAAAGCCATATGCCTCCTATAACAATATACTAGAAAGTGCTGTTCTGTTGTGAGCCGATTAATTGTAGTTCTGTTGACATTTATTGAGTTACTCAAATGAGAATACAAATCTTTACCAAAAAAAAATCTAATGTATGGTTGAGTCAATATTATTTCAATTTCATGTCTGTCAACTCCAATGTCATAACTTTGCGATACATAATGAAAATGAAAAATTTAACTCTAATGTTTACCATCCTAACCTTTTTCTCTGTGCATTTGTTTTAAATGAATAGTCTTTGAATAGTCACACACATAGCTGTAAGACAAATCACAATAATCTACTGATTGATATTTATGCAAAATAAAAAGCTTTACGGAGGAATGTATTGGATTGCACTGGTCAGAGATATAGTGTTACGTTTATATAAACAAAACAACCGTTAAAACCTCTGACTCGTGGTCTATTCTTTGATTGCTACATTGTGTGTGTGTGAAATAGAGTGTGAGTGAGTGTGGCATCTGTCTGTCTGTCTGTCTGATCATTCTTAGACGGTTTAATCAATATAAGGACCGTCATATTTAACTCGATAGATAGGCCCATAGTTAGATTTCAAGTGGACTATGGGGCCAAAATAACAGAACCTAGTGTCAATGAGACTGTTTGTGTGTGTGTGTGTGTGTGTGTGTGTGTGTGTGTGAAAATGAGCTTTTAAAAAAATACTTTACTTCACTACCGCTAACTGGTTAAGCGCCTACCATCAAGCCTCGCGAGACCATGCTGATCTCGCGATGCGCTGACCATCCTCCCCAACCATAGACTGTAAAAGGCCAAACCCCCAGGCTGTAGGCTGGTGAAGTCCTATGGTGACATCTAGTGGTTGCAATTTGATATGAGCGCTTTAAAGTCACAATGTGTAAAATGTAGTGGCATCTAGCGGTGAGGTTGCAGTTTACAACCAAATGAATACCCCCCCCCCCCCCCCCCTGGCCTGTACTGGCCAGTAAATAGGTACTAGGTGCTACTTTTGGATGACTTTAACAGGCTTTTCTTACCAACCCTGGGGGTTACCAGACCATACACAACAGACTGTGGGGGAGCGTAATGGTTACATGACATTGGCACTATTGCAAGAGCATGGGGGCAAGATGGGCCCCATTGCCTATTTTTCATCCAAATAGCCATAGACGACCTCCACACAACACTTACTGGCCAGTACAGGCCAGGGGGGGGGGGGGGGGGGGGGGGGGGTAAACAGAATTTACAGTATAAATAGTGGTGTAAACAGTTGCTGTACAGCAGTTGCAGTGCAATTGGTTTTGCAAGAGTTTTTAGAGTCTGTTAAGCGGCTGGTGCCATTTGGTTGGGAAGGGGGGGCAGTGCTGGGAGGGAGTTCAGCATCCTGATGGCCTGGTGGATGAAGCTGTCTCTCAGTCTGCTGGCTCTCGCCCGGAGGCTCCTCATTCTCCTCCCGGAGGGCAAGAGGCTGAAGAAGCAGTGGTTGGGATGGGTGGGGTCGCCCGCAATGCTGAGTGCTTTGCTGGTCAGGCGTGTGTGGTAAATATCCTGGAGGGAGGGGAGGGGGGCACCGATGATCTTCTCAGCTGCTCTCACTGTGTGCGCTGCAGGGTCTTACGGCAGGATGCAGTGCAGCCGCCGTACAGCTGGTTGCAGCTGGTCAGGATGCTCTCGGTGGTTCCACGGTAAAAGGTGTGCATGATGGGGACTGGTGCTCTGGCTTTTCTCAGTCTGCGGAGGAAGTAGAGGCGCTGCTGAGCTTTCCTTTGCCATTCGATCACCTGATGATGGAGTACCATGTGAGGGGAAGAAATATAAGAACAGGAAGCCATAGACGACCTCCACAAAATCACACCCTGGGATTATTCATAGTGCGTTAGGAAATTGGTTCTCCAGCTGGGAACTCCCTTTGTTAGGAATGTGATCATGTTTTGCGTAGCCCTATTAATAATATTATTAAGGCTGGCAGTAATAATTGCATGCATAAAAGCCTGTATAACCAAATGGTCCACAACCGTGGTATCTCAATTTTTTATAATTGCACCCATAGACAGTAACAAGGGGAACAGGCCACTAGGTTTCGCTAATATCTCACATTTATTTAACCCAGGATTGGATTGATAGCTCGAACAGGGAGGATGTAGATCATTGATTGTACCATGTTATAATACATTACTACTACTTCACATTTCATACATACATGTCGTACAGTCTGGTTTCGTTTAATATTATACCTTGCTTGAAATTGCCTTGTAAATGTAACACATTTTAGTTTTTTTTCCCCCTGGATGAACATTAATGTGGTTTTTAAATACAGTCCCCATTTTTGGGCCATGTCCCCGGAAATGTCTCCGTTTAAAAAAATAAAATAAAATATATATATATATATATTAATATAAAAAATATATTAATATGTTTTTAAATTGCAAAGTTTCTAGCTTGCTCATGAATATTAATTTCGAGACAGTTGGTAATTAGTCTCGTATAGGCTGTGATTCGACCTCGCTACACGGGGGTCCATCTATCGACTTTATACCATAAGCAGGCGTGACGATCATAAACAATAGGCAATACAACATAGCACAATTTTTAGCTGGTTTACCAAAGCTTAAACACATCATAGTAAACCCTTGGGCATGTACTGCCAAATCCTTTACTACAGTAGGCCTACTACATTTACCATGATAAGAATAGGCAACATGTGAATAAGTCCCCTTTTCTTTATTTCAGAAATGATAACAGATATAACAGCAGATATTGTGTTGATATATGGACAGCCGAACCACAAACCGTTTTTTAAAAATATTTCATGAATCTGGTCACCTTAAGGACATCATCACAATACCAATCCACTTGCTCAATATCAGGCCAGTATGGAGAGGAATTAGCCCCATGCTCGCATAAAGAGGAATAATAATAATAACAAAATAATAATAATATAATAATAATAATACTAATAATAACAACAACAACAACACTTTAGATTAGGGACCACATATTTACCATTATCTAGTTGCTAAGATCGTAATTTATGTACAACAACTTCCTTACTTACTATTAATAAGCAGTAATTAGGAGGTTATTGAGGGAAAACTCTAATATTAAAGTGAATGGCCTAGTAGTTGTAGAATATGGTCATGCAGAATAATGCATTAATAAGTGCTTTATAAGGACTAATAAAGAGCCAATATGCATGCTTATAAGCAACTAGTTAATGGTGAATATGTGGTCCCCAATCTAAAGCATACCATAATAATAATAATAATAATAATAATAATAAAATCTATAAACGTGTGTAATGGTCGTTACGGGAGGTGGTGAGACGGGACATGGGACAACATGACGTCAGCATACAAGTGACCGCGCGACGCGGTTCCTCCTAATTGGATCCGTGCGAATTGAAAACCCCCTCGAGCGCGGCGGCGAGGCGGTCTGCGCATGACCGCGCGCCGCAGCAGCAGCAGCAGCCATAGACATCTTTACATACGGAGCATCGAGCGCTACTGCCCATGGCGCTGACGAGATTCGGAGCCGCCATCTTGGAGTGGTGATCCGCTCCACTCAGTGTCATTCGTTTGGCAGGAGCAATGAACTGTCAGCGCATTTAATTAATCATACCTCACTGATTTTCACACGTTTTTTTTGTCATACGTGTAGCTATGATAAAGGACACATGTTTTGGCATGTAATACCGTATTTTCACAAAATACAACCAATAGTACGGTCATGTTAAATCTTACTTGTGAGAAGTAATCCTGTGATTTCTATTTTCGACCGTCCGCTCATTTGAGCAGGAATAGCTGAACAGCAGCTCGGCATCCTTGTTTTCTTCTCCTGGCCATAACTGTCAATCTCTGCTGCTCCCCTCCCCCATCACCACTCCAAGATGGCCGCCGAATTTCTCGCGCCACAGCAGCCAATGCTCCGTCTATGTATAAGATGTCTATGGCAGCAGCAGCGGGCCGGCGAGGTATGGCAAGCCGAATTGCCATTTGTCAACTAAGTTTGACTATCCGGAATTAACATTGTAGATATCAACAACTTCTTTCTGACTAGTCGTAATTACATTTTGAATAGTTGGAATTTTCATTCAAGATATCTGTAATGTAATTGTGACTAGTCGAAACGACAGATAAAGATATCTGTAATTCAGTTTTGACTAGGCGAACCTGAATTGCAGATATCTGCAACACATATCCAGTCTAGCTAATAAATGTTAAAACGGCTTGCCATAGGCGAGGCGCAAACGGCCCAAAAAAATCCCCCTCATGTAAACTAATGTTGTCATCAGGGGGCCACTCGCAGGCGGCCACGTCCGCCCCACGGACGTCAGCAAACTGTTGTTTCCCGGCAAACCCCCCCCCCCCCCCCCCCCCCCCCGCTGGCAAATACTACATGTCATGAAATAGGACCCCACCTTAGACCACTATGCCGGCCCTCCCTCCCCCATCGCCTCGCGTCGCCCCGCCCGTTGAATCCGCCTCCCCTCCTCCTCCCCCTCCCCCTCAAACGGTCTTCCGATAAATTGCCCAACCGCATCAATTGCCCTTCAGAGAGAGGGGAAGTCAGAGAGCTGGAAGAGCAGAAGAAGTGTGATTTCTTTCCTTTTTTTTCTTCCTCCCCCACCGACTGCATTTTCCAGGTTTTTTTCCACCCCCCCCCAACCAACAAAACAACAACAACAACAACAACAAAAACTTTTCAATAAAAAAAAAAAAGCCCCCCCAACAATGGACCCTAACAAGTCGGCGAGCGCCCCCCCAGCGGGCTGGAATGCGGGAGAGAAATCCGAGACGGGCATGGCGGCTCCTCCGCCCTACCAGGACCACCCCCAGTACCCCCATGCGGGATACCCGCAGCCCGGACCCGGTTATCCACACCAGGTATTATAATAATAATAATAATAATAATAATAATAATAATAATAATAATAATAATAATAATAATATCTACCCCCCCCCCCCCCCCCCCACACACACACACACACCCATCCTCTCTGTGTTTTAACTGAGATAAGTTAAAAGATGAAGATGAGTTTAGTGAGGGAGGGGCGCTCATCCATCGCCGGAGGAGAACCAGGCCCTGCATCCTGTCTTCACGTCTGCGCTTTTTCCGTGTTATTACAGGCATGACCCCCATTTTAATGCTTTGCTTTCGACTAAACATTGGTTTAGACATGTTGACGTCAGACGTTTACTTTGTATGTGAAGTGGTGTGTATTCATCTGCCTTCATGGGCGACCACAGCCTTGATGTCTTGGATGGCATCGTGTATGATTGTGATTCTTTCTCTTCAAGGTTTTTTTTTTTTAAGCATTAAACAATTCAATTCAACAGGAGCAGGGCCGGATCAGTAACCACAGGGGCCCCTGGGCACTGTCAGTCCAGAGGTCCTACCGACCGACGGGGGGGGGGGGGGGGGGGGGGGGGGGGGGGGGGGGGGGGGGGGGGGGGGGGGGGGGGGAGGGGGGGCCACAGGGGGGTCCGGACTCAGAGTTACGGGGGCACTGCCCCCCCCCCCCCCCCCTAGAACCGCCACTGGGTGCAGCGCAACGGCTCCTGCGGACAGTTTAACATAGCCCTCACTGCCGTGGGCCCTTTAGATATCGTGGGGTGGGCCCCTGGGCAATTGCCCAGTTGCCCATATGGTTAATCCGGCCTTCAACAGGAGCCCCTTCCTACTAAATGCGTTACAATGTCTGTTTCCGCCATGTATCGTCGCACCAACTTGGTTTTCAAGGACTTTTTTTTAAAAACTATTATAATGTGCACTTCCTGTTGGATTTCACACAGCAGCGAGTCTGAGTCTTGAACACGTCCCACCACCCCTCCCTCTTCTTCCCACAGGGCTATGAACCCGGCCCCCAGGGTGGCGGACAGCCGCCCCAGTACCAGTACGGACAGCAGCCGTTGGCCCCCGGGCAGCAGTACCCGATGCAGCCCGGGTCCATCATGGTCCAGCCGACGGTCTACGTGACCCGTCCTCCGCTGGCACAACCCGTCAACGACTACATGGGCTACTCCATCTTTACCATGCTCTGCTGCTGCCTGCCCCTGGGAGTAGCTGCCCTCATATATTCCATTTCGGTAAGTCAAACGGTCTCGGTTTGACCTCCATCAACCTCCATTTGTGACCCAACTCTTAAATTGTCCCTTACTGAGCTTGCAAGCAGTCTGGTTCCCTGGCTTAGGTTAAGTCCAAGTGATTTTTAAAATCAATTAGTATTAGTAAGTTAATAATTAGTTAAGATTTGCTGCATATTTTACTTCCAGTGGTCACTCCTTTTCTGGCACCCAAAGTTTAACCAAATATTAGATTAAACAGAACATTTTAAAGTGATTGCCAACAGAAATCTGTAATATGCTTCTAATTAGGTGATTAAGGGTTATCAAGATGCGCATTAAGCATCAGAAAATTACCTTCCATGAAATCTGTTGCAATCTCACATAATTTAGTCTATCAATTTCCTTCTATTCCTTTAAGTACCTCATGTGGCCAAGCCAAAGCCACTCACACAGACTTTGAGGAAGTACAAACACAAAGCAGGGATTCAGACCACACCCCTACAATCTAATAAACGGTCTTTCCAAGAGAGTTTATTAGCTTACTCATAGATGTATATTGATATCCTTTTTGACATTTTCCTGACAAGATATTTGGTGTGTGTGAAGTGGATACATCCCTCTGCGATATGTTATGGTTATTTACATTTTTTAGATCCTGTTGTCCATCACATCACATGAAGCATAAAACAACCTTTTATGGACCAGGAAGGCACACAGATATAATCAGAGTACCTCAACCTCAAGTATGAGGGAGACTTTAGCACAAAACATTTGACATGCAAACTCAATGAAAAACAGAACACATGGTTGATGCATGTGTGTCTGCTAGAGCTCAGGCACAGAAAGCAGACGTGAGTTCCTGGAATGAGGGGAGGAGATTAGAAAGGAGGGGGAAAGTGCATCAGGGGTTTTCATGTGGGTTGGAGCATGAGAAGAAAGAAATGAGAAATGAAATGACGAATGCTGGGTTTTTTTTCCAAGTCCAAACAATATTGAATATTTGGATGTTTTCATGATTTCTTTCATTTCCTCTTTCCATAATATTTTGGATTAGGTCTAATCATTCTTTTACCCTGTAACTTTTACCTTACCCAAAGCAATTTTACAGAAGTTTTTTAATATCTTTTTTTGGGGGAAACACATTTGTGAAAATCAAATCTGCTACGTTCATAAAATATGTTTACATCATACAAAACAGTTAAATGGAGTGTAAATGTGTTGGTCATTAAACTTTTGCAAGATGCGTCACGAGAATGGACTGGTGGATGGAATGTTTGCAGTTGTGAAACAAAGGACACTTGTGACTGACTTTCATGACTCTCACTGACTCTCTGGTCATAGATTGAACCATTTATTGCATTAAATGGTAATACACTTTAGTTTGGCGGTATGTTTCCACTCTTTTATGCTGCTCCCTGCTGTATGATTTAAAGCATAAAATACAGATGTCAGATACAGCATTACAACATTTGACAACAGGGAGCGCTATACAATCCCCCCATGGGGTACATCAGCTATCTCAACCCATTGAGAAGGATAAATACAATACAGAGCAAAACCAAAGCAGGTGGAGGCTGGGGTGGTGGTGGGTGAAAGCCAGCTCAGCACCGCCTACCAGTATACATGCGTTTGATTGGACTGCGTTATCGGTCAGCTGATAGGCGACTAGAGTGGCCCACCAGAACTACGCCCATTAGTGGAGTCGAAAAACAAAATTCCATTCTTAAATGTAGTAAAGCCCCATTTTGATTTTCAATTGTTTTGTCAGAAAGTGACAATATTAGTGTTATTCTAGACTAAATTCAGAACTTATTTTATTTGTTTGCGTGTGTAGTTTTTAATGCCTAAATGCATTAATAAGCAAACACGGTCCTTTTGGCTAGAAACATTTAAGTTTTCAAGTTTCAAGGTTATTGCTGAGATTTAGGGTTATTCCATGCAGAACAAGTAAATATAAAAAAACAAATAGTGTTTTTCAACAGTTCAGCAGTCAAAACCATCTTGACACCATCTTGAACTGAAATTTCCTGCCCAAAATTCCCATGAAATGTAAATTTTGTTACTACAATCTGGCTGAAATTCAAAGTAATACAATGTTGAAGACTATTTAGAATCAGAACAAAATCTGATATGTATGCCTTGTGTTTAAAAGACATGTTTTAAAATGTGTTTTAAAGTAACAACAACAACTCCACGTTGTCGTTACTCCACAACACTTTTGTCCAACGAATTCTCCACCTTTTTTGTGCATTGGAAATGAATAAGCTTTCATAGCGCTGGGACTGCAGGGTTTGTATAGTTTGCTGTATGTCTGTGCATATACATTACATTACATCCATACATTTCACATAAAGCAATGTGTACATCCTTTTTTTCTAGAGGGCAGGGTTGCATACAAATAATTGCACAAATAATGCAACGTCTGTTTGAGAAACTGGTATAAGAGCCGAACACTGAGCTTCCTTGCTAGCAAACGAGATGCGGAGCAGCAAAGACACACAATCTCAATGTATTGTCAGGCGATTGGTGTCAACGTAGTAATGTCAGGCTGACTGGGGTGTGTTTATAGCATCACAAGATGATTATCTCATCCTATTTGTATACAATTTATATTAAGCAGGCCTTTATTTTCTACGACTTGAATGCCTATGATGATTCATGTTTATGTGGTAAAAAAATAATGTATACGTGTTAATAGATCAGCAGTCTCTGGTCAACAACACAGTTAGGCTGCAATTCTTTATTAAGCAGCAGGCTCTGATTATTTGTTCAGCTCAAAGTCAGTAATGAAAGTCATCAGTATCTGTGGTTACAATCTCTAAGTAATATAATTGGATGATTTATTTAATCATGTTTCCTCAGTCCTCCAACAGACTGGGCCATATGGTTCAGGCAACACTCAACAGTAGCTATGTTACAACATTCTCTTCACTGATCAAGGAAAATTTCCCTTAAATTAAGGTAAAACCCCAGTGAAGAAAATGTTTTAAGTCAATATACTTTTTAAGTCAGTATTTTCTTTAGAGAAGTTGCTTAGATATTTGTCAAAAGGCCTTTGTCCTACATGTGACAGGATAGGGGTAAGCAAAGGGTTTCGTTTTTCCAGAATCAGAGCAGTACAGTGTTGCGTGGGCAGGAATGATTCAAAGATAAGCGTTCACTTCCCTGAAGCAGCCTGGCTGTAGTCCAGCCCTGCCCCTTTCCCAATGACGAGTGAGAAGTGATGTGAATTGGTATTTCAGGCTTAGTTTAAAGGGAATGAACTGTCGTTCACAACATTGCCTCATGCGATCTCACTTTAAACAAGATGGGTACTTTCCCAGTGAAATGGATGAATATGCTTTTTTTTTTTTTTTAAAGAAAGGGGGGGGGGGGGGGGGGGTTACACAAACGGTCTGTGGAAAAAGTACAGTGCTAAATAAAGTTCAAATTCTGTAATTAAAATATAAGTCTGTGTATAATAACGTAGAGATTTATATTATAACTTTTGAAATGTTATAACCTGTACACTACCTGTGGCTCTATGCTTCCTGTGTTTACTTGAAGTCAATTTGGCATTGTCGCAGTCGTATACACGTATACATACATCTCTCTCTCTCTTTCTCTTTCTCTCATGCTTGAGATGTATGTGACAGCTGTACTCTGTACTACAGCTGTACTCTGATACTAGAAACCGACCAGAGACAGATAGAAAGAGAAATTGCTTTGTGTGGAGCCTTTTCCTTTACTGGAGCCTTTTTGTTCCCATTTTCTTGTTGTAATGTGAAGTAATATCATGTTTAAAGTAATATACTAATCATTATTTAGCAAGCATAATATTATATGGCTAAAACTTAAAACAAATCTAATGAAATCAGCAGCAAAAACGTTTCTTTATGGCGGGAATGATAATGATAATTAGAGTTTTTTAATACAGCGTTTTAAAGTTGTTTAGAAGGATGCGAAAGTCATTGCAATTGACAGCAAAAATGTTGGAACATCGCTGATTCTGTAAGAAGAGTGACGTATGCAGACAGCTCAACACACCACAGAGGGCTGCTTGTTTTATGAAGACGCCAGATGGAGATGGACTTCAGAAATTACGTTATCAATGTTTTTTTTCAAGTCTCTTCGCATCGTTTGTTTCTTTCGTGAGTTCTTTTGGTTCACTTTGGGTCATTTGCTTTAGTTACTCAAACTAAAAGAAGAACACAATTGAGTACAGGGACAGTTAGTTAGCCAATTCACTAGCCTGGCTGCTTCACAAAGTGCTTGAAGCTAGAAGTGCGTTGGGTCTGGGTAATTGGGAGTTGGCACGGAGACCTGGAAAAGAGAGCAAAACAGAAGGAGAAAAACAACTGAAACAAGGAATAAGGGAAAGAGGTGTTGGAAGAAGGCCATTATCTCTTGGGCACTGCAATAGTGTGTGTGAGGTTTGAAAGCATGGCCCTGGAAAGATACACAACCATGCACTCAGAAGGACATATTTTCAGTATTTAGCAGCAGCAGAAAAAACAAACCACAAAACTTCAACTGCACCAAAAAGCATCCTGCATTTGCATGGCCTTAACCCCATTTTGACCTGGGTCCCACAGCACAAGCTGTTGCCTCATGATAAATCACGTGCTATCACAAATTGTATGGTTATCATTCTACTTTGATCTGAGTAACAATTTAGATGAGGACTGTTGCATCAGACTGTGACAGTGTGGTGAAGAGATGACAGATTGCGTGTTCAGTAAGGAGTTCTTGAATTACATAACATTAGCTTTTGTGCATCAATTCCATTGTTGCAAAAACATGGGCCATGTGTTAACTGTGGTCTGCCTCTGTTTTTTTATTCGAGTTCATGCACAGGTTAGGTTTTTTAACATTCTTTTGATTCTTTCTTAGGTAGGGCTGGGCAATATATCGATATTATATAGATATCGTGACATGAGACTAGATATAGTCTTACATTTTGCATATCGCAATATCGTGATGTGGTATGTGTTGTCTTTTCCTGGTTTTAAAGGCTGCTTTACAGTAAAGAATGAAAAATATGAGAAAATACTCAGTATTAATAATTTTCCAAGTATTTAATGCACACAGAGTATACCAAGTATGGCAACACTTTAGATTAGGGGCCACATATTCACCATTAACTAGTTGCTTATTAGCATGCATATTAGTAGCATATTAGCTCTTTATTAGTCATTATAAAGCACTTATTAATGCCTTATTCTGCATGACCATGTTCAACAAATACGAGGCCATTAACTAAGAGTTTTCCCTCAATAAACTCATAACTAATATACTAGTAGTTTGACACCTATTAACCCACACAGGTTTTCCTATTCTAAAGTTGCCTCCTCACACTTAATGGTGAATATGTGGTCCCTAATCTAAAGTGTTACCCAAAGTATACAAAATAGGATTTACTATGTGGTTATTTTATAGACTTGAATTACCAGAAAACATGCTACATCATGATAAACATCATTATGGAGATATTAAACAAGCTATAATCGGGATAGAAGACTTTGGCTATATCGCCCAGCCCTAGTCTCAGGTGTATCAGCCCCAGAGAGCCCAGAGAAAATTCTGTTGTGCGAATGTGAACTTAGGAGCACATGTCTGTGAATGGAATTTCTATTTTAAAAACAGGTCACGTTATCGGCTTTCACACACAGCACGATAGGTTTGCCGACTGACCAAGGAAATAGCCACCAATAATATCACACTTCACACATTCCAATATAAGTTGGGAGGTGCAGTTCATAAATCTGTTTCACACGATTTGCCGCGCTTGTGACTGAAGATTTGCGACAAAACTCCCAATGAGATAACTGAAACCGGACCGTTCACATCCTGCAACAAGCAGCGACACAAAGCTGTACGTGTCTATTGCAGCGGTAGACACCGGGTGCTCACGCTAATGTTATGCCAGGAGTTGGTAGCTGGTGATGCACCGGCTCATCCAAAAGAAAAACACAAACTCACCTGGAAACTCACCTGAAAATTTTACCTGGAGAGAAACTAAATGAATGATAAGCCTGCACTTCTCAGCAACTGGTGAGAAACAAAATAACGCAATGATTTTTCCACTTGTTAAATTATGATTCTCCCTTTTAAAATAAGTTCCTGTCACATCCAACACAGGTTCAGATCTTAAGCAGGAATGTCAGGACGTGATGTAAAGCTGATAACATACGAACATAAAACTGAACATTAGCGCCAGTTGCCAATGCATTTCCCCTGTGTGTCCATCCGTGTTAAACCTAGGAACTGTCTGTCCGTGTTAAACCCAGGAACTGGACGCACTTCAGTAAGTGGCTTAAAGGAAAAACTTGAACGGATTTTTTATTCACAAAATTACATTACCGTCACATACTTTTGCTTTGCTGTAAACAAGAATTCAAGCTCGGTTAGAAAATGGATGCCCAGTACGGTCCAGGAGACCAAGCTACAAAAGCTCCTGGACCACAGATATGGTTGCGATTTGAGAATCTGTTTGAGAATGACGATAGGCACTAGTACAGAGAGTAATGCTTTATTTTTTTGTTCCTTGTTTATTGTTCATTTATCACTTAAATAGAAATGGCAGCAGCCAAATAACTGTTCTTTATTGTAAAAGTGAAATAAAGTCTTAATAATCCCACTATTTTGACTCAGGAGCACAGTGCTTGCAGAGAAAAAAGTCAGCATCGAGCCTTGACCTGGCAGGTGTTTGAAGTGAGAGGTGGGTCTCACATGGGACACTACATAAGCGCTGTCCTGGAGAACTACTTAAGCCTGGTTATAAATGTGTTGAGCTTGCATGATCAACAGCCTGGGGGCCCCCACGAGACCCCTTGACTTGGAAAAGAATGACAACAGAGCCTCTGTTTCTGCATGCAAGTGTGTGTGTGTGTGTGTGTGTGATGTATTTATAGTATATATAGCACAGCCATATAGGACTTTGTGCCTGTCCACTGTACACACTTGCTGTGTCCCAAACGTTGAAAATGCTGCCTATTTAAGCAGCATTTGGAGGCCGGGAGGCATCATGTCATGTCTCAAGGATTTGGCAGGTTTTGAAGGCAGCATAGACGCATCCTTCGTCGGTCAAGATATCCCACAATCCCGTGCGCCCGTTCCACTGCTCCGACAAGAAGAAAAACAATGGCGAGCAACCGCCCCGAGTTCGCATACAAAAATAAATTATATTTACTTTAAACTCAGATTTCTTCGACCGAGAAATCGACAGTTTAGTCACTGAATATCCATTATATTTAGATGTATAATGCTCATTTAAGAAATTTGTGGCGACTTTACATTTGGGATGACCGACAGGTGGTAGTATACCATAACCAACCATTGTAACGGACGTCCACTGTCGGTATTTTGGTGACATCATGACGTGGTGAGGCATTGCTGCCTTGGAAGTCTGTCTCAATCCAGACTCCTTTGCACGAAACTTCATACAAAAACACTGCCTCCAATGGAAAATGCCTCGCTAGGCAGCAAGGCAGCAGGCAGCTCCCTTCCGTTTGAGACACAGCCATACTTATAGTGGAATGTATGCCCACTGTTGGCCCTCCCACACATGACCTTGCTAGTAACCAAACCACAGGGGCGGCCGGGGGGGTTGTATTTGTGAGCAAGTTCAGAAATACTCAAAATGATTCCACAAAATCCCCCCTCTCTCTTCCCCATTACTTTCATCAGATGTATGTGATTCTTAGCTGAATCACATACATTCTTAATGTCAGCTCCACCACTTCGTCATTGCCCTCTTCAACTCTTCCTTTCTGCCCACATAGTACTCTCACACAATGGTGCCACCTTTGCAAATGTGTTCCCACCATCTTCATACCATTTACACAATAGCCATATGACCTAAATGATCGTTCCGAAAGAGGAAGCTATTCAATTTTTTACAACAGAAAATGTTTCCTGGCATCACAACCTTTTATTTCCCCACTGAGATTGCGTTGCCCAGGCCCGGCCCAAGCCTCTAGGGGGCCCTAAGCAAGATTTGATATTTTGGGGCCCCCCTCCTGCGCGATTGTTTAGCGGGGGGGGTGCTGGCGGAACATTTCGGTTGCGCGATTGTTGAGCGGGGGGGGGGGGGGGGCGGTTGGGGGCCCCTAAGCAGCCGCTTAGTTCGCTTATGCCTCGGGCCGGCTCTGGCGTTGCCTATTCCAATTTGACTCTATACTATTTGTAATATACTTATATAAATAGTATATTATAAATAAACAGTAGTATTAAGTGATATTTGTTATTTATTTGACCTTTACACAGGTTAGTCTCATTGAGGCTAAGAAGCAAGACCTGAATATATCGTCAAGTGAGACCTGAATATATCTTGTATTGTACAAAGTGTAAAGAAAAGCACCTTTCCCTTCTGTGTGAAAAAGGGAACCGTGCTTTTAGGCCGCAAGATGGATTTGATTTGAACAGCTGCCACATCGCTGGAGCCAGCATGGTTGGGCAGCCATGTTAGTGAGGACTTTCGGGCTCGAGGGGAACTGGCTGGGTTTCGCAACACAACATCGCCATGTATGGCAACAGGCTCACACAGCTGTGTGCAATCTCAAAATGTGTTAAAAAATGTGTGAACTACAATGTTTAGACTATTGGACAGTGTTACGACCCAAGTGATCTTTGTCTAGGTGGTAGTAGGGACGTGAACGTAAAACCAGCAGATGGGAAACAATCACAACTGAAGACAATAGGATAAAGGAGGTAAAGGGGTAATAGAAATGGTTGCTCGCGGGTTGTTTTTCTTCTTGGTGGAGTGGGCGCATGGGATTGTGGGATATCTGGACCAACAAAGGATGTGTCTACACTGCCTTCAAAATCTGCCTAATATTAGACAATTGGCGCATTATCTCTCTCTTTCCATCATCACATAATACAAAAAGATATTGTAACTTACCCAATGTTAATCTTTATTTCTAATGCATAGCATTGCATGGCAACATGATACATCACATTCACATTGATAATGTGAATAAATAGTGGAGCAAGAGGATAGTTCCTTTAAATACAAGATTTGCGGATGGGGGTAAAATATATTCCTGTGTGAATTAAATACTAAAAAAGTACTGAATATTTTCTCTTTTTTTATCACTTTACTATAATGCAGCCTAGAAGATACCTAGTCTCATATTACGATATCGATAAAATGTCCATATATTGCCCAGCCCTACCTCCGATCTTCTTCTTCTTCTTCTTCTTCTTCTTCTTCTTCTTCTTCTTCTTCTTCTTCTTCTTCTTCTTCTTCTTCTTCTTCTTCTTCGCTAACGTAGCTCCAATTCCATCCCAGACTAATCCTTCTTCTCGTTGGCTGTGCTGAATTGTTTTCATTTTTTTTCTAATATAGCACTTTGTCTTGCTCTTCTCCTCCACCCTTGGGCCCCTTACCGGTCACCCTTACCTTCCCCCTGCCACCCCCCCCCCCCCCCCCCCCCATTTAGACCCGTGACGCCAACATGGCTGGGGACCAGATCACCGCGGCGAGGAACAGCAATACAGCCCGAAAGCTGAACCATGTGTCGATGGGAATCGGCCTCACCGGCATGATCCTGACGGTGGTCTACATATTTGTCCTCAGTTCGAGTCTTTAAATGTTTGAAATTTTGTGACAAAGAAAAAACATTGCTGTTTGAAAGTGCAAAACAGCTGCAAAACAGCAAAAAAAGAAATGTCAATGTCCATTTACTTCATCAGTCTCTTGCCAATATATCAGATTTTATACTGTTCCAGTTATTCGTACCGTAAAATGCATGTATGTCTGTGCTCAACATTGTTGCCTTAAGAGTTTTTTGTGCCCCGTCTTTGATATTACAAGCAGAACACATGGATATCCCAAAGAAATGCACATATCAATCACATGTAGTATTGTTAGCGTCCGTGTTGCTGCCGCTTAGCATTTATGCTGAAGTCTACCAAATGTTCTATATTTTATATTTTGCAAAGACATCGTCACAGTATATAGGCTACTATATGAAGCAACACACCTATAACCATTTTTAGATAAAACGATTGTCAATTAAATGTATGTTGTTGGAAGAATATGTATAAAATATTCATGAATAAAGTGAAATACATTTGTATTGAAAGAAATGTGGTCCTTGTATTCATTGATTTGTTATACTTTTTTGCAGAGAACTTGAATCAAGAAAAGCACATACACACACGTGCAGAAGTAGTAAAAAGACCAAAGAGCGTTCCACAAAGTCTGAGTCCCATATAACATCCTCAAATTGCTTATTAAATAAAACAAATAAAAATGGGTTTGCACTAGTTTCATTATCCATCAACCAAGACATAAGCTCCTAAAACTTACTTGTGTAAGCTTTAGGAGCTTACCCACCCATTGTATAGCAAAGATGTTTGTATAGCAAATGTATGAATCCCCATTAGGCTATTTAAATAAAATGTAAATTGGGAAAAGAAACCATATAAATTTTAATGGCCATTGTCCACTTACCCGCATTATTGTTCCTATTGTAGCGGAAATAGGTCAGAGTTGTCCCAATCATCTTTGTTTCTTCTCTCCCCACCCCCTTGTTGTGTGTGTGTGCGTGTGCGTGTGCGTGTCTTGCAGACAAGGAGGGCCATACGCCGTGGGGATCTGCTGGCAGCGGGGCAGAGCAGCACCTGTGCACGCCGTCTGAACAATGCATCCCTAGGCATCGGGATCATCCTGGTGGTCTGCCTCACCCGCTTCATCTTACCCCAAATGCTTAGATAATGCCTGGGTGGTCTCATTTTGATTTAGCTCAGTGCTAAATTGTCTGTTCAATATTTTTTATATTTCCATGTTTTATTATACCAAGTGATCCTCTGCCATTTTTTTTACAAATATTTGGTACTGTCTGTTTTCACATACACATTCTGTATTCAAAAACGTTAATTAGATATTATGTATTTCATGCTGGCATAATGGCAATTAATCTGACAATGTTGTGTTGTTTGGTGTTTTTGAAAGGCCCCATTAAAAACAAAACAAGTGGATAGCCTTCGGTGTCATATGTAGGCCTATCAGTGTCAAAAGTAGACTAAATGACACTACATTATGATCATAATAATGGGCTATTCTAGGCTATTGTAAGATAAAATAATTAACCAGTTAACGATCAACTATTATTAGTATTGTGAATTACAGCACAACTCACTGTAGTGCACATTTTATGCAGTTGATAGCCTATCTGCCCTATAATAAAGTTCAAAAGGGATCTGGCACATTAACAAAAAGGTACAAAAAGGCTGTTTTCTGTTAGCCTACTTTTGTCGACCACAAGAACAAAGTGATATACACACTGGTAGCGGATGAGGTGTCATATCCCCCCCCCCCCCCCCCCCCCCACGCACACACACACTACAGTATGTCAGCACTTTGAGTATCTTGTATAGCGCTATATAAATGCAATGAATTATTAATATTATTATTATTATATTTACATGGACATGTATATTAACGTACATGAATCTTAAGGCAACACTGATTATTCAAATTGTGTGTCATGTAAAAGTCAAAATCAGGTTTCTCACCATGAGCAAAGTGGTTTTATATGCGTGTGTGTGTGTGTGGTGGGGATGGGGGAAGTACGCCTCCAAAGAGGAAGCTGTCTGTCAACTGTCAACCTAACCCTATCTCATGTGGAAGGGGCTGCATGCAGGAAACCTAAACAAAAAGTGGTTGACCTCCAGTGACATGAGCCAAGCACGTGACAATTTAGACAGGCAACAAGGGTCTCTCTCTCTCTCTCTCTCTCTGAAGAAAACCACTTAACGTGTAAAGTGGCTGTATGTCATGCTGCGACTCCAACTACAGTGGTCCTCTCTCACTTTACTCATTAATTTTAATCACATTAAAGAAATGAATTGAACAGAAATTGCAATTGCAATTGCACGCAAGCAAAGACGTCCTCAAGTTAAAAAAAAATCAGTGTGAGTGGTTATTATTAAATGAATTATTAAAGATGGCTCTGATTTAGTCAATCCAATCAACTTTGTGCTCTTAGCTCTTTGATATCTTCAAGTATGTGACTCTGGATGAAATTACAAAATGCCATTATATACAGGAAATACAATTTCCCTGGGCGAGGTCCTCAGCTCCCTGCAAATATAATGTACCATTATATGATGGTTAGGCCTATAAGGGAGACAAAATGGGGCAGCCACACATTTATCTGGTTACATTTTGACCATATGGTACATATCTGTTGGAGTTACGTGTTTTTTTTTATGGCAACATCTATTTCCTGTTTATATCTTGATAGTACTTGTTTATTGTGTGTGCACCATTGTGTGTCACATTCCTGTAAGTGGAAACCTATCTGGCAGTTCAAATCACTCTGCTTCTGGTATGGCGGCGTTTGCTGCCCCGCAGTGATTATGTGTGTGTACTGCAAGGCATAGCGACCTGTGCGTAGACTTCACTTTATTCAACATTTAAGTACAAATGTGTCAAAAGAGCCTTACTCTATATAGATATATTAAAAGCTACTACAACAATGAGCTCGTTTGTCCCTTTAAGCATAAATGCACAGCAATTTATTGCAATACACAACGCACAGAAGGCAATACTGACCCAGAGAAATCTACTACCTACATTGTCATATGACACTATGCCAAATATTTACACTTATTAAACAATACTCCCAACACCACTGGTGTGGATTTCAAAGAACAATCATTGGCAAGGTCTTAATAGCAATCCTTGTCCACCATGACAGTAAATCAAAGCATACCATTACGATACTAAAATGGTTGATAGGCAAGATCTTAATAGCAATCCTTGTCCACCATGACAGTAAATCAAAGCATACCATTACGATACTACAATGGTTGATACCTGTATACCATGATGAACGGTAGATGAATGAAGGTAGATGAATGAATAACTGTTTTCACTTAGAATGGAGTATATAGCCAGCGGCCATTTGAGTCTCGGCAGTTGAAAAGATTAGAAAAGAAAAGGCATATATTTCGGAATAATACAGACCGTCAAAGAGGAGGCGCAAAGAGGAAAGAGCAAAATCATAACTTAATTCACGAGTATACAGTACATTTCGAAAGGGACGTTTAATAGCTGAATAGGTAGTTGAGTTATGAGATGCTGGGGCGTGAGGACAGAGCGGAGGGATGACGAGTAGGGGGGTGTCTTAATAGGAGCGGATGGCGGGGGGAATGTGAGCACAATCCTGTTCGTCCAGGGAGGCGTCAATCACAGGGCGGTACTCCAAGGTGACCTGGGATAGAAGGACACGTGTCAAAACACATGCACACCTAAAAACATATGGGGTCTAACATTTACAAAATGGCTAGATTATGACTTAATGGACTTTGGCACTTTGGCACTTTTTTATTTAAACCGTATGTCTGCACCATTATATATTGTGTATTTTATATCTTATACACGCACACTGTGATTTCACATTATTTCAGTCTTTTAAAATCCCAATATATAAAATGTGATTCTGCCTATATCAAACACTATGAACGGCGGTCATATGATTAAGCGGTCAACACATGATGAGCGTCCAGCAAAGTGCTTCGACAAAGCTGGAATTGCTTCGAGAAGTCAGCGTCAACCTTTGAGCACAGTGTCTAGGTGGAGAACCAAGCTGTCCGCTACACCCAAGATACGCTAGGTTTGGCTTGAACGCTCAACTCCATAGGAACACATTGGCAACGCCCACGCTGAAAGCTCCTCATGTGCTGAGTGCTTTAAACGTAAAATATTCAAATGTATTCCATTTAAAATGCCCTGTACAGACGGTAGGGACGGGCGATATGGAAAAATGTATTACGATAATTATGGGGAATTCTACACAATAACGATAAATACCATGATATGCTTATCATTTTCAAAATATTCTTAACAGTCTAACCGGGGGTCAGTACATTGAAGTATATGGACAGTGTTTCCCATACATAGACCAATTTGTGGCGCAGCGCCACAGAATCAACATCGAGCGCCACAAATTGATTCCGGGTTTTTTTTTTTTTTTTTTTCCCAACACGATTTGTAAACATAAATATCGTTCCATTCATTCATCTCCGCATAGCACTCTTTCTCCCTGTCATTCTCGTTCACACACACACACATGCGCACAGAGAGCGAGAGAGAGAGCGAGAGCGAGAGAGAGTGAGAGAGAGACGCGCACACTTGCCAGTGGGGTTACACTTAAAGACCCACTTGCCCGACGTTTCCAACCAACCCAAATGCGACTCGGACCACAAGTATTAATAGCAGAAAATCGAACCTGTTCCGAAAACTTTAATGACGGACGAAAGTTTCGGAGTCGGTGTGTAAACGTGATTGACACAATGTGAGGTCCTATTTAATTTTAAACGTGTGACAATTTCGGATGAAATATACGGACTTGGTGTGCAAAGGCTTAATATTGCTTAATGTGCTGAATGCTTGCTCCCTCAATCCAGATGAATATCGAAAAATACTTTCAAAGCACCCAGTAACTAAAACTACTAACTGACGTTTCAAACCTCATATTTAACGGCATATCTTCCCATCATCATTCATTTATACTATAAAACTGGGTATCATGATAAGTCGACATCTTCATTTCATGGCGATACAATACCATTCAAAGATGATCAACGATAATATTGAATTATTGCCCGGCTAGTGGGAGATTGGAGACATCCTCTTACCTTGCCGGTCTTTGGGTCAACATAAGAAAGCGTGTGCTTCCTCCAGTGCTGCTCAAAGGGCTTCTTCTCCTGGCCCTGGAGGGGCTTGGAGTAGTCGTACTCATCCATACGGTCCTGGGAACAAAAACACATTCAAAATCAGAGGATTTCATTTCGACTGCCAACCAACACTATGGATTTCCATCCACAGTATGCATTTACATTTAGGGCATTAAGCAGATGCTTTTGTCCAAAGTGACTTACAATAATTACATTTGTTAGAAGAAAGTACAACGCTAAACTGCTATCAGTAGAGTAAGGATTTCACAAGAACGAGTTTCAAGCACACCTAATTGCTAAGTTAACCGATTGCTAGTATACAAAAGAGATACAGTAAGTGCGAAAATACCAAGCGCAGAATATCAAAGTAAGAGCCAGGACATACAAACATAGAATGATTGTGATCATTGGACAGTCATTGTTTTTTCTTTTTATTCAGCCCTATCCTTGTAGAACACCTACTTTCAATATTACTAATATAACTTCAATATTATTGTTCTTGAGCCAGTGCAGCAGTCCCTATTATTTTCTTAAAAAATGTGCCTATTATTGTCTTCAATTTGCTTGCTTTATCTGACAAGCAGCCAAGAAAAACTAATGTATTCATTTTATAATGATCCATGAAACAAACAATACAATTTCTGATGCATCAAGCAGCAAATGTTTGGTACTTGTACTGTAAATGACCTAAACGATTTATCGATTATACACATTTGATTTGATTAATTTTCTGTCGATCGACTAATCAATGAATCGACTCATCGTTGCAGCCCTACAACGGACCAAGTGAAACTCAGACCTTGAAGTCTTCTCTAGCGTGTGCACCCCTGCTCTCCTTCCGCTGCTCAGCACCATGGATGGTCTGGGCAGCGTTGAGCATCAGGTTCTGCAGTTCCAGGGACTCCACCAGATCTGTGTTCCACACGATGCCTACATGGATACAGAGAGAGAAAGAGAAAATGAACAAAAGGTGTCAAGTCCAAACAACAAACCACCACAGATCATGAACAACGCTACAGTTTTTACTGGGCAAAACAATTACAGTCAAACTATAGTTTAGAAAAGTGGTTTTCGTCGTTTCAAGTGGGAGCCGTTTGAAGGCGCGCATCGTTTTCACTCACACCAAAGTACCAACTTTACAACACACAGAGCTCGCGGTTCAGCTAATGTTAGCTAACTCTTGAAAAGCATTTACTTGTTCCTGAGATATTGAAGCATTCTGTGCCAAAAAATACATTTAAAAATAAATGAATAAATAAAATAATTACAATTTTACCATAATATCAATGAATAATTAATCTTTAGAATCATGATCTCAAGCTTGACCCAAATAATCATGATAAATTTTTTTGCCAAGATCAAGCAGCTCTAGTGAGGCGGAGGGACGAGCACAACAGGACAATGTAGGAATACATGCACAAGTGTAATGAATAAATAATACATGGATGCGGCACCTCTGTCGAAGGTCTTGATGTCACCGAGGGTCTGGTAAACGGCGTCCAGCTTGTCACATCCCTCCTTCAGAACCGAGCCGGTACGGAACACGGCTGCGTGGTTCTGCATGGTCTGAAGGAGGTGGGGGGGCAACAGAAGATGCCAGTTAAAATGATGAGTTCACCTACAAGACTACATGAAGACTTGCAATGATGTGACTACTGCTCGAAGGAGTTGTGCGGTAGCACTCAAAAAATGTGGCCGCACAAGCAGGTGCCAATTGTTTTTTTTGTGCGCGACGACACACGAGTAGTGACGCATCAGTCAATCGGCCACTGATCATTATCAGCCAATATACGCCCTAAACATGTGATCAATGATCGATTGCAGGAGCTGATCACTTGACTCTTCCACCATCATCCACAATATAGTAATACATTTTATATAGGTCTGTGTTTCAAAGGATTTCGTAAAAAAACTGGACAATTCTAGCCTATATTTGACTGTAAAAAAAATAAAAAAAATAAAAAAAACATTTCAGTGATCGGCCTACAAAAAAATCTGATCTGTGCATCCCTAGTGACGACCGTGTTGTGTGTCTGTCCACTGTACTGTTACTATGTGTAGCATGACGCATGTTCTGATGCACACCTTCTGCATGTTGAGCCGGATCTCGGACGTCCTCATGGTTCCGTTGGCGTAGCGGAGCTTGTCCAGGTTGGCCACCGATTCTTCCCCGGCATTGGGTTTCAGCGGAGACAGCGGCTCTCCTGGTGGGTATTAAAAAGGCACCGTTCAGCTTCACATGCGGTCACTATGTGGTAGGGCTTTGACTCCGAACTTCGTTATTCGAATATAATACGAATATCAAAATATATATATATATTCGAACGAATATTAGGCAGCCCTTGATATTCGAACTTGTTATGGGAATTATTTATTGTAAATGTCTTTGCTTGAACGTTGTTTTCAATTCAGATTCCGACGCTTTTTCACGCCTGATGAAGTTGTGTGAATCACGAGCTAATAGGCTTTATGCCAAGCGTCACGTGACCAAACCGGAAAACAGGTCTCCTGACTTCCGCTTGTCGGAAAAGCCGGTAGCAACTGACGGCGACATCTATTGACTTGGCCTAGCTGTTGGCGTTTTATTTGATTTTAACATCTGAATGTTAGTGAAAAGAAGAAAATGTCAAAGCCAGTAAAGTACCAGAAGCGGGATAAAACAGCGGTTAAAGCTAGCGAGTGAATCCGGGAGAGGGCTGCTCTCCTCGGACACATTACTCTGAAGCCCCGGTGACGGTCTGGAAGTGCGGATTAATAAATACAATAATGTGATGAGACCTGTTTCGCGGAATGCGAAAGTACGTTGCGCATAACCCCTATTAGCAAGGCTATCATTGCGCATCTGGGCTCCTGTAGGTGACGTTAGCGTCCTGGTTTGCGCCAATTTTGTATTTTATAGCAGAACAATGGCTGCATCAACACCAACAGAACATAGTCACAAAGCAACGCTCTTCCCTAGAGCCAGGAAATGTGAATCATCTGGTATTTTTGGCGAATAACTTAAAAAAGTCTGCAGCCAAATAAACTGCAGCCAGCCAGATCTTAATGTGAGCAAAACAATTTGTTAATGGCGGGTAGGATGGGTTTTTATTTTTAGGCCTACCTTTATTTATTTTGTCTGTTCAGTTTAGTCTGACAGTTTAGCCTTATCCCTATTTTTGATGAAACCGAATGCATACACAGTTTGTGTCTGACCTTTAATGAATAAAGGTTCTGAAAACATCGTTGCCTGCCTATTGACGTTGACTGATACACTGCCCCCTGGTGGACAAAACATATACAACTTAAGTTTTATACCATATAGGTCTTACTGAAGGCATTTCATTGTCAAAATATTATTAATAAATATTCGAATATATTCGAATATTAATATTAATAAACAAACGAACTTCGAATATGATTTTTGGGAAAAAGTCAAAGCCCTACTATGTGGATGGAAACGGGGACACTTCCCCACTGCACACATCCATCAAGATTCACTTTAAAAAATAAATCTCTGTTAGGGGTTAGGGACTTTCCATACAGAGAGTCTGGGACACAGCGTTGAATAACTGTCAAGAACCGCCTACTTGTCAGGAAGAGGTCTTGATCGACATGCAAGCATGACCAATCACAGACAGTACGCAGGGAACAGTACTTCAAGAGAAACAGTTGGTGAAACAAAAATGTGATTTACAGCAAATTGCTCATCGGTTTACGAGAGAGAAAAAAATTCCGGCGGACTGAATAAACCCACGGATGTAAATAATAAACCTGAATCATCGGTGTCACGATGGAGCTACCTTTACATTCCTGCGAGTGACAATGCTGACAGCCAATAAGACTAGTGTCTTGAGTTTTTTTCCAAATCGCATGGTGACGACGTGCGAATATTGAATGGAAGAGGCCGAGACTAGGGGTGGGTTTAGTCGTGTGCCACTCACCAGGTTTGTCCTCCTCGGCGATGGTAAGGGCGCAGGCTCTGCCGAACACCACCAGGTCCAGCAGGGAGTTGGCGCCCAGGCGGTTCGCCCCGTGGACGCTGGCACAGGCCGCCTCCCCGCAGGCGTACAGGCCCGGCACCACCTTGTCTGCACCATTGCTATAAGTGATCGCCTGAAATAAGGGTATGGTGGCACAGCATTTAATATAATATCCGTTATTATTTTGTGGATATATACTATTTATTTGAAGCCTTAAAGATGGCGGTTCTAAAATATTTTTACACAAGACTCCCAGGGAAAATTTCCATTGGTGACAGTACCCTTTTTATTTTCCATATATTGTGTGTATTGCAAAAAAAAAAAAGATCAATATCCAGCCTAGGGCTGCAACTAACCATTATTTTAATAGTCGATGAATCATCTTTTTTTTAATCAATCATTTAGTCTAGAAAATGTCAATAATAGCAAATGCCATCACAAGTTACCAGAGTCCAAAGTGATGTCTTAAATTTTCTTGCCTTATCCGACAAGTTGCAGAAAAACTAAAGTATTCACTTTATAATGATCCATGAACCAAACATTTGAATTTCTGAAGCATCAAGCAGCAAATGTTTGGTATTTGTACTTGATAAATGATCTTAACGATGAATCAGTTATACAAATTTGATTAGATTAATTTGATTAAGTCGATTGTCTAAATCGATGAATCGACTAATTGTTGCAGCCCTATTCTAGCCATTAATAATAATCTAATAAAATAAAAAGATGCATGTGTGCGTGTACCGTACCTGTCCTTTATAGTTGGTTGGCACCCCACCCATGTTATAATGCACCGTGGGCAGCACGGGGATGGGCTCTTTGGTGACGTCCACCCCGGCGAAAATCATGGCCGTCTCTGATATACCGGGCAGCCTGGTGGCCAGCTGCTGGGGAGGCAGGTGATGGAGCTGGAGGTACACGTGGTCTTTCTCTGGTCCTACTCCCCTGAGAGAAAAAGGTGTAGATAGGGCAATATATCCATATTATAATCGATATCGGGATATGAGACTAGGTGTCGTCTTAGATTTTGGATACCGTGATATGGCGTAAGTGTTGGCTTTTCCTGGTTGTAAAGGCTGCATTACAGTAAAGTGATGAAAAAAGAAAAATACATGTGGCACCATGTGGATTTTATATAGACCTGAATTTCCAGAACATTTGCTATATCATGAGGTAGTTATCAAGACATTCACCAAGAGAATTATATCTGGATTCAAAAGACTGACGAAGGGCTGAAAACGTTCACAGCAGCCTTGGCCTGTTTAGACGTAGGGGCACAGGTTACGAGAGACCCGCACAAGATATGTGCATGCACATTACTATAGAGGTTTCAAGTTTCCACTCAGAATGGGTGGACCGTGGTGTACCAGTTGACATTGCTCATGTCACAAATCATGTTTAATCGTACAATTGCAAGGGATAGGAATTGTGAAAAAAGTAGGCACATTTGCATCGTACAACCCCCCCCCCCCCCCCCCCCCCTTGCTTTATATAGATTGACCACCAGTGACATGAGCAAAGCACGTGACATAATTTAGACAGACAACAAGGGTCTCTCTCTCTCTCTCTCTCTCTCTCCCTCTCTCTCTCTCTCTCTCTCACCTGCCCTCTCGGATTTCTATGGTCATGGAGCGGGACACAACGTCACGCGAGGCGAGGTCTTTGGCGTTGGGCGCGTAGCGCTCCATGAAACGCTCTCCCTCGCTGTTGATCAGGATTCCACCCTCGCCACGGCAACCCTCGGTGATCAGGCAGCCGGCTCCATAGATACCTGGACATGGATTTATTCATGAATTCATTCTCCGTTTAGGTTCATACATACATAACATCATTCTGTTCATTCAGTTCAGTTTTTCCCCCTGGAATAAATGTACAATAAAATATTGGCCATTGCTAGGGATCTTCCTAACAAGGCCCGTTATGGAAAGGTCAGTCCTCACTCCACCGCCATCTGGTGTCAGATGTCTACCCAGGACAAATATAAAGCTGACATATCCACTGGATTATTCAAGTTCAAAACATAAACAACCTGCCAAGACTACACCAGTGCACTTGCAACTGCCTACAAGTGGTAATGGTAGCATAAAGCAACAAAGAACTATTGATTACCTGCAAATTAAACTAAGCTACAAAGGAGGTCTGCCAGATGGTCATCAAGGAATGCTAATGTTGCCAAGACCCCTATTGTAGTTCACTTTTCAAGGAACTCCTGCAAAACAGTTTGTTTACAAGGAGTGTACCGCCTGCCTACTATGGATTAATTCATCACTCAATCGCGGTCTGTAACATCAATTCTAGAGAAGTTGGACCAATGACGTCATTGGTCCAAATTTACCATGATCACAACACACGTATGAAGCAGTACTCTTATATTAGAATATAGTCAAGCTTGACAGTTCCCCTTTTAGTATTCTATCCATTGATGTTTCACTGTCCAATTATGAATTAAGCATGAAGCGATTTCATTGGTCCTAGAACTGAGGGTTATTTCGTCCGCTCACCGGTGGGATGGAACTGCACAAACTCCAGGTCTTGGCACGGCAGGCCAGCTCTGGTGACCATGGCGTTGCCGTCTCCTGTGCTTGTGTGGGCCGATGTGCAGCTGAAGAACGTACGGCCATAACCGCTGCAGGGAGAGAGACCAGAGTGCCGACTGTGACCGCTGGTTTTTATGTTCACTACAAGAGTAACCTATTGTGTACCACAATACAAGATAAGATAAAGATACGGTTACTAGTACGAGTACTTTATTCATGGCAAACAGGGAAAGTCGGGTGTCGCATGTCGATGCAAAAATAATGTAAACATTATCAACAGTTGAGGTAGACATTATTGACATAATTCAACTACGTATTCCAAAGAGTACTATTGGTACCATCAGTTTACGGTATGAAACCATAGAAGCGCATTTTTGCTCACCCGGTGGCGATGACGGTGTTCTTGGCTCGGAAGCGGTGGATGGAGCCGTCCTCCATGCAGAGGGCGATCACGCCTTTACACTCGCCGTCCTCCATCAGCAGGTCCAGGGCAAAGTACTCCACAAAGTAACTGGTGTCGTAACGCAGAGACTGTAGAGAGAGAGAGTGGGGAGGCGGGACCAACATGGCAAGAAAACATTAAAAAGTACTGTGGGCTACTTTTGTCGAGTTACTTTTAGTTTACATTTGTATTTATGATACCCACCTTTCCCCGTCACATTTTTGTCTGTACATATGGCTATTGCAGCTTAGTGATACTTTTATTATCTTACTTTTATATGTATGTATGTATGTATGTATGTATGTATGTATGTATGTATGTATGTATGTATGTATATATATATATATATATATACATATATATATATATGTATGTATATATATATATATATATATATATATATATATATACATATATATATATATATATATATATATATATATATATATATATACATACATACATACATACATACATACATATATACATATATACATATATACATATATATATATATATTGCATGCTTTGTACTGAAACTGCTGCACAATAATTTCCCTCTGGATAAATAAAGTAATATCTTATTTGAGTTTGTTGTAATTGTCACAGAGAAAAGATTAGACTACAGAACAAACACTTGTCTATTATCAGACCGCACCCCTACAATCCTTCAGCGTCTTTCAAACACTGAGTTTATTTGCGGACTTTGAGATGCATATTAAATTACTGGTTGACAGTTTCCTTTGGTAGCATCAGGCGAGTAGTGGATACATCCCTCTGTGGTATGTTGCGGTTCCGATCCTGTTGTCTATCACTTTAAAAGTGTTCGGGTTAAGGTTAGGGTTAGGAGTGTGTGTAGCTGATAGCTGGTTTACAGCCTCACCTGGCCAGAGTCTGACTGATTAGACTCTGGGCTGGGTGAGGCTGCACACCTGTAGTGCAGAGCAATCATGGCACCCAGAATAAACCAGCTGTCAACACACTCAGGATAGAGCTACTGTCATGGCAGCATGTTACAGCTGCTCGGCAAATACCATCTTGCCATCTCCAATAAATTCTTCAAACACAACCTAAACCTGTATCCTGTGTCGGAGGGCCCCAGCAAAAGCCACAGGGTAAACTGCCACAAGTGTCAACAGATCTTTTTTTTTTCTTATGCAGTATACAAAAGGCTGACCTTAAAACAATGAAGTCGATTTCTACATCCATTGGCTTTGACAAACATGTAATACAGCTAATGGCTGAGGGAGGAGATACTGCAGGGGTTTGTGTGTGCGCCCGTTTACCCGTCCGTAGAGCGTATGCAGCAGGGAGTGTCCCGTTCGGTCGGCCACACAGCAGCAGCGGTGGGCCTGGCCTCCCTTGCCGAACTTGAGACTCTGACCCCCAAAGGCTCTCTGGTAGATCTTGCCGTCCTCCGTACGGCTGAACGGCATGCCAAAGTTCTCCAGCTGAGGGAGAGCGAGGAAAACCACCTGTGAACTGGGTTTGCAGTGCACCTCCTTAAACAAGTAATGTCAAATGATGTAGTGGCAACAGGTTGTTCCGACTCCCAGCCAAAATTATCTGTGTAACAGCAGTGTCATTTTGAAAATAACCGTATCTTGAAAGATTTTGAAGTCTAAAGGGAGAGTGAGGGAACGTTTGTGGATACCGTGCGTGCATGTTACCTCCACTACAGCTGCAGGGGCCTGCTCTGTCATGTAGTGAATAGCATCCTGGTCTCCCAGCCAATCGGATCCCTTCACAGTGTCGTAGAAATGCCATCTCCAGTCATCGCCCTCCATGTTCCCAAGAGCTGCATTTATACCGCCCTGAAACACACAGGTCATGTGAAAAAGATAACGTACGACAGTGCCACAAGCCAGCTTTCGCTTTTTGGAGACACAAGGGACACCGAATTGGACAGTATGTGAAGTTTACATCGTGTCTTAGGCAACGGTGATTTCAACAACAAAATGCCTGGCTACCTTGAAGGTAATGGGGAGCTCATACCTGTGCAGCGACTGTGTGCGACCTGGTGGGGAAGAGCTTGGTCACGCAGGCCGTGTTGAACCCGGCCTCGGACAGGCCAAAGGCCGCTCTTAGTCCTGCTCCCCCGGCGCCGACCACCACAGCATCAAACTCATGGTCCACAACAGGGTACTGGGTGGACATCTGTGCATGTTGAACAGCGGTCAATACGTATTAACATAAAGGTTATAAACAGACACACACACACACACACACACACACACACACACACACACACACACACACACACACACACACACACACACACACAGACACACACACACACACACACACACACACCAACTTACATCATTTGACACCTTAGCGTTGTTCTTCTTGCCATATATGGAGAAATGAAAGTCCCGGGAACATTTGAGAGCACCTAGAGGGACCTGAAAAAACCCCAATAATTAATAACAATAACTGTGGCGTATACATCTCGACATTGTTCACAGGTTTTTATTCATATTTCCGCTCCACCTGAGCCAACAGTTGAAGCACAACGTGTTGTGAAGGCGTTAAACGTCGTCAATGGAATAGGCATTACAACGCAAGCTGCTTGTAGGGACACGGAGGCCACTGATTTGGTTTATTCATGACTTGACGTGTAAAACACAGAGACATCCTTCTAAACAACAGTTGCGAAGTCAAGGACTCCAGTTATGAAACGTCAAACGTCAAAATTATTTGACACGTACACACATAGAGGTCAAATAAATATACACCACGGCGCCCATCGCGAAATGACTCCACTATAACTCACAGCGTTAGTTTTCGAGGATAATATCCTCTTGGAAAGGAGACTTGACGCCAAACGGACAGTAGCCATGTTTCAGGTGAAGGACAGCTTTAGCGGAAACGACCGGGGGACACTTATTAGGGTCGCACACCCTCTGGACTAAACCAAAGTCTACGTAGGGGTCAACGGCAGTATTGTAAGTGTAACACATATTCCTCATTTGTTTCTCAATGTACGACGAGACGTCGTCGTCAGACTGTACTCCTATGGGATTATATTAAATAAAGCATGCCGACGTCGTCCTTCGTTGCTGAAAGAGGAACGGTTTCTAACGTACGTGTTTGGACACGATCACCCCTAAATGTGTCGGTTGGACTGCGGTGGTTTACCTAACCAACTTTAGTGGGAATTGTATAAGCAGGCGTGAAGGAGCAGATGTAGAAGTGACCTAGGCTTTTACTTTCAAGGTGAGACGAAACACCACCCCCATCTTTAACAGGCAGGGCCCTTCGTTGTGCAAATGTTTTGTGTGAATAGCCCTCTATAAAACAGGCGTTGCCAGACACGCATGCATGCCTCAGTGTTGTAGACATCTTGGTGCTGGTGGTGGGGTTGCATGGCTAACACTGTAAACACTCGTTGTGTTCATTCAACGGGGATGTCGGTGTCTGTTCCCGGTAGAAAGGGCCCATAAAGTGAGCGAAACACGGCTGTAACCACCGTACCCCTGTTGTTGTTGTTGTTGTTGTTGTTGTTGTTACGCTGCCCCATTGTGTAGTATGCGTGTAACAATTGTGCTAAAACGCAGCCATTGGTAGTACAGTTGGTACGGGTATTTAAGAAGCCACCGAGTTCAGATAATTAGTTCATTCATAAAATGACTGTAAACCACAACAACAATAACAACAACAACCAAATAATGTGTTATGGGTATGGATGCATAGCTGCTGTTGTAGACAATGAAGACATGTTAAGAAGCTGCACAACTGGTCAGGCCAGAGGTGTCATCATTTTAGTCCATGGGCCACTTGATCTTAACTGGGCCGGGACCAACAGCCTGAGCTGTCTTCTACAATAAGCCCCAGTTTGTCCACATGCAATCAGTCCACTGTCATTACCTGTGTATTACAATTTGCAGATCACACTGGATCTACCAAGGCACACAACTTTACTTTGCATGTATTTTGGAGCTGAACAACAATATAGTATTTTACTTCTTTATGATTATGATCAACTTGCCGAGATCTAGACATTATTTGAATTTTCCATACATTTCCACTCCTGTTTACAGCAGGGGCTAGCTCAAATTGTGGCATCGGCAGCTCGCAGTGGCATTTCCGGTGGCAGGTTGAGATGCCGCGGCATCTTTCGCCGTTTATGGCAGCTCGCAGTGGCATTTCCGGTGGCAGGTTGAGATGCCGCGGCATCTTTCGCCGTTTATATGGCATTGGGTTGCCAGCAGTTTACCGTAAGATGCCACGGCATCTGCCGCTGTTTGAGTGGGTTGTTCACCGTAAGGTGCCACGGCATCTGCCGCTGTTTGAGTGGGTTGTTCACCGTAAGATGCCACGGCATCTGCCGCTGTTTGAGTGGGTTGTTCACCGTAAGATGCCACGGCATCTGCCGCTGTTTGAGTGGGTTGCCAGCGGTTCACCGTAAGATGCCACGGCATCTTATGCCGTTTATGGGGTATAACGGTGGCAATCAAGGGCTGTGTCCGAAATCACCCACTACTCGTATAGGCCTACTAGCAAACCATATACAACCAAACCAGTAATCTGTCGTATTTATAGTTTATAAATGTTAACACTTGGCAATATTAGACTTGGTAGCATTTTCATGACCCTATTTGTGCATTTTTTTTTCAAGGTTTCTTTGATTATTAGCCTACAATATTTGATTTATATTACAGTCTGTTATGTTGCAGTGCCGAGGAACGAAATTGGTGGTAGCCTATGTTTTTTTTTAATTTAAAATGCAATGTAAAATGACAAAATACTTTACTCACTCAATTAAAAGGCTGCAGTTTAAAGCATGATTACATTAGGGGAACAATATTTAGGCTATAGGCCTACACTTGGCCAAGCACCTGTCACTGTTTGTGGCAATTGCCACTGACCCCCTGTGGCAGCTGTCCCTTTCTGTTTGTAAATTAAACAAGATGTTGTAACAGATGACCTATCAAAAATTATTGACTTCTAACCCTCAACATTTATAAAAAGGTAGTTATAATTATCTGATATGTGAACTGTTTGAAAGGCTACATTTTGTACAATTATTAATGTATTACTTACTTACCTTGCATTTATCATCCTTTCTCGCTTGTTCAATTAAATTAAATTCAAACAACTATATATATATATATATATATATATATATATATATATATATATATATATATATATATATATATATATACATATATATATATATATATATATATATATGTATATATATATATATATATATATATATATATATATATATATATATACAGTATATATATATATATATTTATTTATTTATTATTATTATTTTATTATTTTATTTTATTTATTTTTTTCTTTCTTTTTCTTTACAGTAGGACAATTTCATTCTACCAGTCATACAACACCTCATGCCACTTGTGATAATATAGTGTCCTTATCATAACTGTTGCCTCAGCACCAGTGGCGGTTCTAGACCAAAATCACCAGGGGGGCCGAGGTGGGGCCAGTGTGTTTTTAAGGGGGGCACATTTATAACCATATACTTTATTTATAACCATATAAAATGGATTCATCTGTAGTACTGATTTCCACTAGCATCTTGCATAGAAAGAAAGTTAGAGAAAGTTAGACCGTAAATTTCACTGTCACGAATGTCCATGCCTTATATACAGTCATTGGTCCATGCTGAGAAATTTAAAGTGACAGACATCCAATTAGACCTAGTCCTACAAGCACAATAACATTGCAGCATATTTGTTTATTTGTTTAACAGATTCACAGATTCACAACGAAATTGTTTAGTTTGGTGGATTCCTATTGTCCATGCAATACCATACATTTTAAAGAGCGATACTATATTTTTCAGTTTCAAACACCATTGAAACAAAGGTTTTTTGTATTTGTGCAAACGCTTGTTTGAAGAAAACCTGAGGTTGTTCATGTTGTTTTGTAAAAGGATATTCCATTAAATATGAAGGTTTTCTAATGTAGCCTACATGTACTTATTTGCACGGAAACAAAGGGAAACTACTAGCCCCTTTGACAGGGGCTAGTCGAGGGTATCGTTCTTCAAACGAGCGCATGTCGCGGTAAGAAATTAATCGTTTAAATCATTGGCTGATCGGTGCAGGGGCCGTAACAGGGGCCAAGAGCAATTTCACAGGGGCACCGGCCCACCCTGGCCCCCTTCTAGAACCGCCAATGCTCAGCACACTTTAAATGGGTAACGTTTTAATGGATACATTAAGAGAAAACAAGTCTGCCAACAACATAAAACATTGCAAGTAATTAACCATCAGGGCTGAGTTTTCAATTCTTACAGGACGAACACAAATCTGGCAACCATCACAACCACACACAAAGATGTCTTGTGTACTATAATGTAATTGTAATAATATATTTTTTCAATTTAATTTAATTTAACAATCTGTATTCAGATGATTAATATTATAAGGCAAAGTGAAGTTTATGTTTATGCTCCTGTGTTTTCTGTCTGTGCTTATGTGCCTTTTACTGTTACTGCAGGTGAAAACAATGACAGCATAAACAATACAGTATATAGACGCATTTTAATATGAATGCTTACAGAAAAGCAGGTGAAAGAAAAGATTATTTTACTTTAGATGTAGCCTATTGGATATAGGAACCTATTGGATATAGAACGCAAAAGACGGGAGGCGCCCGGTTAGCTCAGTTAGCTGGCCAATCATGTACCAAGGCTGAGTCCTTGCCGCTGCAGTGGCCCAGGGTGCGAATCCGACCTGCGGCCCCCCGCCGCGCGCCATCCCCCCGCCCCCCCACCCATCCCCAGCTGCATCCATCAAGAAGAACGCGAAACACGAAGCCACAGCTTGCTCAGAAACTCATTCTGTTGCTTCCATTCCCATGTGCTGTTAAATAAGTCACTGGCTGATTGATGAATCTCTTCACTGGTGTTGTACTCTCTGTGAGGATATTTATGTAGTATGTTTTAAACACTTCACAAACTCAGTAGTATTATCCACAAGTAGGCCTGGCTACAGCAGATGCATACTGACATCAGCAAACCTCACCAAATGTTTACAGGTTGAAATACCAAAGCAGTAGCCTCCCGCTGGAAAGTTAGTAATTTACAGTAAAATAAAGTTTATAAAACAAAAAGTTTGTGATTATTAATAATGGGACTATCTTTTGTAAAATGTGTACAAAGTTCACTTACTACAGAATAATCAGAATCAGCTTTAATGCAAAGTAGGTTTGCACAAAGGCTACAAGAGATTTGCTTTGGTATTTTTGTGCATAACAATGAACATAGTGAGTAGACTAGAATATAACCTTCAAGAAAAATAAAACAAACTGATTTATCTTTTTATAAATCATGCCCAACTTAAACTGCAGCCTTTTAATTGAGTGAGTAAAGTATTTTGTCATTTTACATTGCATTTTAAATTTAAAAAAAAACATAGGCTACCAACAATTTCTTTCCTCGGCACTGCAACATAACAGACTGTAATATAAATCAAATAGGTCCTATTGTAATAATCAAAGAAACCTTGAAAAAAAAAATGCACAAATAGGGTCATGAAAATGCTACCAAGTCTAATATTGCCAAGTGTTAACATTTATAAACTATAAATACGACAGATTACTGGTTTGGTTGTATATGGTTTGCTAGTAGGCCTATACGAGTAGTGGGTGATTTCGGACACAGCCCTTGATTGCCACCGTTATACCCCATAAACGGCATAAGATGCCGTGGCACCTTACGGTGAACCGCTGGCAACCCACTCAAACAGCGGCAGATGCCGTGGCACCTTACGGTGAACAACCCACTCAAACAGCGGCAGATGCCGTGGCATCTTACGGTGAACAACCCACTCAAACAGCGGCAGATGCCGTGGCATCTTACGGTGGACAGCTGGCAACCCAATGCCATAAACGGCGAAAGATGCCGCGGCATCTCAAACAGCGGCAGATGCCGTGGCATCTTACGGTAAACATATAAAATAAATAAATGAAATTCACTGCCCACTATAAAAAAAAAAAATATATATATATATATATATATTTTTTTTTAATAGTGGGCAGTGAATTTTATATATATATATATATATATATATATATATATATATATATATATATATATATATATATATATATATATATATATATATATATATATATGGCATAAGATGCCGTGGCATCTTACGGTGAACCGCTGGCAACCCACTCAAACAGCGGCAGATGCCGTGGCATCTTACGGTAAACTGCTGGCAACCCAATGCCATAAACGGCGAAAGATGCCGCGGCATCTCAACCTGCCACCGGAAATGCCACTGCGAGCTGCCATATACGGCGAAAGATGCCGCGGCATCTCAACCTGCCACCGGAAATGCCACTGCGAGCTGCCGATGCCACAATTTGAGCTAGCTGTCTCTCCCTGTTTATTAATGCTGGCGCCACCACACCAACTAAAGTGGAAGCTATTGAGAATGGAGGTTAAGTTATCCCCTGCCTTGCAAACCATTTAAAAATCAAAATGAATGATTTTACTCATCATTTTTACACTTTGCAAAGTCATCCAGTGGGCCGGATTGGACCCTTTGGCGGGCCGATTCTGGCCCGCGGGCCATACATTTGATGAGATGAGATGGTTACAAAGAAACAGTGTTCACGTCGATTTGGCTTTGTTACTACCTCCGCTGCCTGCATAAAGGAACAACAATGTCCCCCGTCACGTGTTTGTACGTTTTACACAGAAGGTGAGACGGAAAATGAAAGGCGCAACATTCCCCGCCTTGAACAGGTGGTGTAAAAGGGAATTAAGAGTCTCCTCATGTCGTGTATATATTTCTACACATGAATATGAATACTTGTACCTTTTGTTTTTTTTGGGTGGTACAGTCAGCTCCATGAACAACTTGAACGACCCTCCCAGATGGAACATTGAACCAGACCCAGGGGACAGGAGAGCAGGGGGTGGGAACCCATGGAACTACGCCCTATTGATCCCCATGCTTGGACTGGCTGCTTTCCGTAAGTACATTTAAATGTGTATATTTGTGTATGCTTATATGCGATTCAGAGATACAGATAGAGATGGACGAATATTGCATGGTTTCTCAATGTTTTAAAATATTATTAAACCAATTTAAACAATATAATTGTTGAAATTCTAACAATTGATGGGTCACAGTAATGATTGGTGGATTTTTCCTTTTAGATGGCAGCCAATGCACACATGCTGTCTTGTGTACAGTAACTCTTTCAACCTTACAGCGAACAATAAAGTTTCAAGCTTTTGCCAATCACTTCCTGATATGAAAGTGCCCCCCCCCCCCTTCCCAAAACAAGGTTGGATCTGGACCAGGGAGTCACAAAGAGAAATCCATGAAGTGAAGGTGCAGTGTAATGAGAAGGTCTCCAGCTTACGGACAGAGATGGAGGCACGGTACGGAGAGTCGCTGACAGAGGTGCGCAGGGCCGCAGCTCTGCTGGACATCGAAGTAGAGAAGGAGAGGCAGAGGGTGAAGGGCTACAAGGAGGCCATGCTCGCCCAGAGGCTGCAGGTGATGGAGGAGAAGAAACAGTTAAAGCAGGTAAAGTTTCCTCCTATCAACTCCTAATATAACTTCAGCTGAAGTAATATTGGTTGTGTCCAAATTACTTTTTTACTAAAAATGTTTTAAGCACTGCACACATGTATTTGAGCTGCACTATTCAGATTAGTATGAAGTACTTTTTTAACCTGTTCTTCTATTTTTTCACTCTGGTTGAAGGAAGTATCAGATTAAAAAAGCACAGAAAATGGTTGTATTTTGCAAATGTGTTTTTGTATAGGCTTACATTGCTCTTGTCATGATGACTTGCAAATCTGTAAAATTGGTGAAATACTGCATTCATCCTATTAATGATTTCCAACCAGCTATATACTTGCTTGTTCTCCACACAATGTTGTCTCATCGGTGTGATGCCTTGAAACAGGACAATCTCAGCACCTCTTCTCTCTGTCTACCATTCAACCCTTATCCCCCCACTAGGAGCGCGATGGCATGGAGCAGGAGAAGCAAAGGATGGTGCAGTGTGGCACAGCAGGGGCGGTGCTGCATGACGCCCTGGAGCAGGAGAGGGAAGCGCATCAGAGGGCAGGGGCTGCCTTGAGGGAGCTGGAGGCCCGCCTGGTAGAGCGGCAGAACGCCTACTGCTCCATGCTGCGACCCCGGGCCCAGCGGCTGGAGATGGAGCAGGAGATGCTGCTGAACGCCGGGAAGGAGGACCTGGGCCAGGGTGTGAAGCTGCAGAGGGATCTGATGGACATCTTCAGGAAGGACAAGCACTGCGCTGACGTGCTGAACACAGACGACCGTAAGAACGGGAGCCTTATGTGGGTTTATCTGAAATACTGGCAGCTGCAGGTGACTGTGGAGGAGCACAAGAGGGCCCATGATGCCATTCTGAGCGGGAAAATTGGGTCTCGTGTGTGACCTTTGCAGGTGGGATTGGGGACTTGAACTAGGCTTATTGAAAGTAGTGCACTTTGTTAGACTTCCTGATCCAGGAGACCATCCTGATCTCCGAGTTCTCATTTCTTGCTGAAGATCGGTCTAGCCTCGCTCTCGTTGAAACCAACTTTCAAAACCAATCAGCGCTAGGGGCAGGGAGTTTTAGTTCATAACTAGTCATGCCTTGGCTGGCCAGTAATCAGCCCCTAGCGCTGATTGGTCCGTCCATTTTTAGAGCTTTGAAAGTTGGCTTCAACGGGAGTGAAGTCCGAGACCACAGGGGCCAGACTGATCTTCAGCGAGAAACTGAAATTTTGAAATAGCGTGATCAGGATGGTCTCACGAGGCTAGCACTTTGTTGGGTTAAGATTAAAAATGGCTATGGCCTTCTTTAAATTATCAATGAATATGTGTTAATTGGTTATTAGCACACAATCACCTTTGATCCTATTGATACAATTGTAAATATTGAGCTTATGACAGTTATTTTTTTATTGATTCTAATGATCAGAAGATGAGATCAGATCATATTTGTCCATTCATGCTGTTTGGAAGTTCTGTCCAGAAGGTCTTACATGAATACTCTGTAGTGTGTGAAGTAAGCATCTCTGTGACTAAGGGTTTCTTGTTTCACTGTCCTAAACATAATACAAATTATTAGAATGTTTGGGGTCAAAACTCCTAAACCACCTCCTAATGATTTGCAGTAAACCTTTCTTAGTAAAGAAAAAGCCTGAAATGAAAGATTCATTTTAGAGGAATAGCAAAAAAACATCGACTCTTTGCCATTATTGAATTGTGTCAATGAGGTTGTATTTTAACATTACTGGTTCATCTGCAGGCATTCAAATATATTATTTATATTATGTTATATGCAAAACTACTGTACTTAAGATATTGCATTAACTCCAATGGCATGCTTTGTTTTGCCACTTCTTTCATTTCTGGCCAATTGTTTGTTTGCTGTGTTGTAAGTATTGCATAATAAAAAGGGCTTTGAAAGCCTTGAAATCTCAAGCATATAGGCCTACGTTTTCAGAGCATACCATTCCAACAGAAAGTGTCATCCTCCTGTTATTGCCCATTTCAAGACTAATTGAATGCAGCTAAGATGCATACATTTTGTCTTGCTTCTGATGGCTACAACAAACGTATTTAGCTTCAGACTGGTCAAATACAGAATTTGGAAATTATCTGATTAAGGAAACATTATGGCTGGAGATATTTTTTATTAGCAAAATATTACATAATTATATTGATGGCGTGCTTTTTTTGACCATATGGTTTATTAGAATAATTAGGCTAACACAATGCAACAGAGTTTGCTTTTGAATTGAAAATGTAGACGTGAGACAATAGAAATAACAAGTTAATGAAATCAATCGGCAAAAAAACATGCCGAATAACTGTTCGTATTTGCACATTACATTTGTGTGTGTATGTGTTAATGTGTTCCCAAACGTTTAATCCCATTAACTGAACCAGGTGGGTCGTTTCCTTGCCCTCTCCACTATCCTCTTGTCCTTGTCCTGGTCGCCCGGCGTCTCTCCCTCATAGAAGACCACGGTCTCAGTGGCAGGAGCCTTCAGTGGGCCTCCCTCCATGGCGTTTATCTGGAGGCGGATGAGCGCCGTTTCCCTGCGGACCTTCTCGTAACAGAACCCACACAGGACATGCTTCTGCTTCAGGTGGCCACACTCCAAGCACGGCTCAATGTTATCCTGGGGAAAGAGTAGGAGTGAGTGAGTGTGAACGCAGGGTGTTTTATTAAAGAACACATAAGAATAGTGACTGAAGAATAGTGAATTGCTTTAAAGAAGTTCTGGTCATTTTAGACATTCAATAGTATTTCTCTTCAAAATATATCCAATACCAACCAACATTAATGCATTGACCAATACCAACACCAATACACTTGACCCACACCTTGACTTCGATGAGTTTCTCCACTGCTCTTCTCCTGGTGCGGTTGATTTCTATTGAGCGTCTTTTCTTGGGCGCTGCCATCCACATCATGCCGTCCAGGATGCTAGGGGGCTGGTCTGGACCTTCATCCAGAGGCTCATGGTCCTGCTGGGCTTGGACCTGAAGGCTAGGGCCGTTCAATGCCAGCGCAGGTGCTAGAAAAGACCCATAAATATACCTGTCGACAAGGGAAGGGGAGCCCCCTTGCTACAGACACCAGTACAGTAACAGCCCTATTTGTTGATGCCATGTCATAAACGGTGTTTAAGGGAAATAAAACTCACCCAGATGTCGGTCAAATCCTGCAGACTGAAGAAGTGTCCCTTCAATGTGAAGCAATGAACGTCTCAGGCTCTGCAATAAACCAGCTAAACTCACCATTGTGTGTGTTTGTGTGTGTGTGTTCGGTCCTAAGCATGGACGCAGGACTGGGGTGTCACGCAGCTCACGGTCATTGGGATTTCAAACGTCATCCATGTGCGCCGAGAAAACATGTGTCCGTTGGTTATTGTAGTTTATATTGACGGCGTTTTAAAATTCAAGAAGCTAAAGAAAAAAAAGAAGCTATTTGAAACATGTGGCTATATATTAATAATCACTCAAAATTATGAAACAAAGCGTTACGCAAATAATCGATAGTTGATGTTAATAACATAAATGGAGTGGTGCAGGGATGACGTATTTTTGTAGGCCAACCCAGAGCCTGTGCTCTTGACTGTACTTGTGTTCTTGTGGACTTGTGAAACGTCATCAGTCACAGCCCAATTCATCCGCATCTAGCCAAGTACAGTCCAAATGCCCGGATGTGTTCTTGCTCCGCCCGTTTTATCAAGTACCCCCAGAGGTCACTAACAGGCGGACCGCGGTCCTGGTCCGGACCCAGACCTATAATCAATAAACTATTGAGGGATTCTACATTATGACGGGGCGCTTCTATTTTAACCAGTGCAGCTTTTCTAGCCTTTACGGCATTTGCTTGGCGGACCTTACAGACCAATTGCACGCGAGTTAAGCGTCCCACGTGACGCTGCTCAGCCAATCAAATTTGTGTAAACAAAAGCGCGACTCTGAATGATGAGAGGTGAGTGAAAAGGGAAGAGGTGGAAAGGGAAGTTCGCGATACAGGGAGAGGACACGGATAGACAAGTGAGCGGGAGACAGGGAGAGACGATGGAGAGACGAGTGAACGCGAGACAGGGAGAGACGACGGAGAGACGAGTGAACGCGAGACAGGGAGAGACGAGTGTAGGGGTGGTTATACTTCTACAACTGCGTATTGCGCTATCCAACTGCGTAACCACGGAGACCCCTCGAGCCCTCATAGTTCTCCGTGGTGCGGTGTTGTACGGTAGAATGTTATCGTGTTAACTTGTGAGGAACGCCTACCTGGAACCACCCCGGTAGCACCCACTTTGCAGATTCGCAGATTCGTTAGTTAAGTTCAGTTGGTTCAATTTGATGGTTGTGCATTTCATTCTATTTGTAAATAAAGTTCTACTAACACATGTTACCCGTGTCTGAAAACATCATTATGTGTAACAAGTCGAAAACTATTGCCAACACTCAAACACATAAAAGCAACCGAATTAGAATAGTGTTCCAAACGGGACTTGAACTCACAGTCATAAGTAGTCTCAAATGTGAAGGCTATCAGCGGAATATGCCCTATCTTGTTGAGCTATACGATCGCTGCTTCAACTCCCAGGCAACTAGACTTCATATAAATAATAATAATAGGAATGTATATTATTGATAACAAGTTAACACAACGGATCATGGTAGATGGTTATCGTGTCAAATCGTGACATAGGCGGACCACGTCAATGTTTTGCAAAAGGTCAGATCATTAGGCCTACTAAAACTACAAGAGAGATCAAACGGCCAAATAAATAATGAAGCTAACACACACACACAGGGCTATATTATATATATATATAGAGAGAAAAATAAATATTAGCCTATATAGGCCTACAAAGAACACAAAACGAACCATAAATTGGGTTAAACGTCTCCGCTCATGGGTAACGAACTCGCGTGACTTTAACGCAGAAATGTTCTAATGTCCTGGCCGTAATGTATTACACCACACGATGTCACCCTGTCAATCGGACAACATCGTTACATTAAACCCTACATCACTCAAGTCTTTAGTCCACAGGAACTACACAGTTTATCCATGTTAACTTGTGATGATGAGCCACTGAGTAACCGAGGCCATTTAGCGTCGTTGTGGCGACGTTCTTTGTAGGCCTATATAGGCTAATATTTATTTTTCTCTCTCTCTATATATATATATAATATAGCCCTGTGTGTGTGTTAGCTTCATTATTTATTTGGCCGTTTGATCTCTCTTGTAGTTTTAGTAGGCCTAATGATCTGACCTTTTGCAAAACATTGACGTGGTCCGCCTATGTCACGATTTGACACGATAACCATCTACCATGATCCGTTGTGTTAACTTGTTATCAATAATATACATTCCTATTATTATTATTTATATGAAGTCTAGTTGCCTGGGAGTTGAAGCAGCGATCGTATAGCTCAACAAGATAGGGCATATTCCGCTGATAGCCTTCACATTTGAGACTACTTATGACTGTGAGTTCAAGTCCCGTTTGGAACACTATTCTAATTCGGTTGCTTTTATGTGTTTGAGTGTTGGCAATAGTTTTCGACTTGTTACACATAATGATGTTTTCAGACACGGGTAACATGTGTTAGTAGAACTTTATTTACAAATAGAATGAAATGCACAACCATCAAATTGAACCAACTGAACTTAACTAACGAATCTGCGAATCTGCAAAGTGGGTGCTACCAGGGGGTGGTTCCAGGTAGGCGTTCCTCACAAGTTAACACGATAACATTCTACCGTACAACACCTGATACGCAATGCAATTTCCCGCCCGCAAAACAAACAAGGTGCAAAGTAAACAAGATTTCACACAAGATTCACACAACATTTAGCACAAGTAGGCTAAACAAGTACAAAAGGGATAAATAGTTCAGAGGGATAGTTAAAAGGGGATACATTATAATAAAAAATGAAATGCTTTAAAAGTAAAAAACGTAATTGCTAAAAACAAACTATTTACAACCATGTAGTGCAATTTGCCACCGTCTCTTTTAAGTTATAGGTTCAAGTAGGTCGGGTTGGCATTCTGGATCTTTATGCGTCCATAGAGCATAGTGTATATGTCGTGCTTTGTGAAGTGTGATGGTGTTTTTGGAGGAACTTTTATGAGCTTTTAGGAGCGACTAATAGATGTAGTCCTACTTACTTTATCCTCTTGCTTTTTTGCGATGTTCTCTGGGACGCCTCTTTCTCTCAAGGCCGAGAGGAATGACTCCATGGTGAAAAAAGATGGGCTTGAAGAAGTAGCATACTGAAAATCTTAGTAGGTCTACCTAAGAAAGGTGCAACGAATTAAAGTCACTAAATGGTGATGACCATAACTGTAACCATATTTCTTTGACTCAGATAGCCATATTGTGTGTTTAACAAACCATTTGAATTACAATAGAAATTGAAATACAATACAATTGTCAGTATCAGTATCCCATGGCAAGGTCGATCTTGTGCTTTCTTGTTTTCTCGAGATCACGACTTAATTCTTTTGTTATCTCGAGATAACGAGATAATTAAGTTGTGATCTCGAGATAACGGGCCTAAAAAATTATGAGCAGCCACAGCCATTCTCGGCTTCCGTAGAAGACTATATAGCCTACTGTATACTGTAATATATATTGCACATATTAAAATACATACATTTTCCCTCTCCTGCCCACAGATACCGATATCTCAGCTTGCCTCGCCTTATCCTCGTCCCCTCTCGGACGGCGTTAGATTATGCCGTTGCGCCCTACTTACTTGATAGTTATTTCTCCTATACAAGCCAGAATACACGTGACCTCCACGTAGGGTTAATCAGTTTACCTTCTTTATGTATAGTATAAAGATTACAAGGATATATAGGCAATGCATTTTGTTGTGACCTTTTCCTCTGTTGTCTATGTGGATGGAGTCATTGAACTTGTCTCGAACCCTGGAAGCGGATGTCTGCGAAGCAAATTGACAGACTGTGGTTACTGTGCGTGATTACAATGGCTCCTGGTTTATTCAGGTGGTGTGTACGTAGCACATAGATACACAGCATCAAAAAAAGGTAGGTAGCGTGTCCAGAATTACTTGCTCAGCACCACCACCACCCCCACACACACACACCTAAAAAAAAAACAATGTCTGAGAATTGGAAGAAGCAAAACTGACTTGTCACTGAGTACTGGTTAAGCAGGCAAAAGGCCTACACAAGGGATACAAATTTATACACTTTATACTGAGTAGGGGAAGGGACATTTTCCTTGTGCTGGAGAAACCTTGCAGGCGTCTGAAGAATAACAGATAAGGCAGTCGCTCTGCCTTTGCACATGTAGTCTTAACATGTAGAAATGGTGCACAGTGAAGTAGACAGTTACCAACACACACATATAATAAAGACTAATCTGGGGCTGCCCCCGACTAAATATGTTCTTAGTCGACTCTTAGTCGCCATTTCAAACCGATGGTCGACCAATTGTTGCACTTTTATTTCGATTTATTTTTTGGGGCATCAGAAATGGCTTGAGTTCCAGCGCGAGAGTGTTATAAAAGAAACACTGTTAACCTTGTGCTACTTTATAGATAATACAAAACTGTAATAATGAGCATTAAAATATATTTTTTACAAGCACACGCATGAAGCGGGCCGCCTATTAACGCATGGACAAAGCAAAACCCTAAAGCTTGCACACACGGCAATGTCAAGAGTGTCTCTGACTTCAGACATGAACAAATCAGTCATCTTGACGTTCAAACTCATACAAAAAATCCTCCATCAATTCCTGATGTTCATCATCTTGTGCTTCAAGCAGCTTTTCTTCAAATTCCTTTTGAAGTCTTGCGCTGCGTTCCAAATCGCATACTTTTTCTTTGTACTTTTAGTGCATACTGCAGCTGCCCTTACAAAGTATGTACTGTTGCATACAGTATGCATACAATTGGGACATACTACAGGTGATTTCACTGATGAGCACACCTGCAACAAGAGACATCTGTGCTCGCTCGGCAGCTCAGTCAATCTGACGTATCTTCCGCTGCGCAGAGGTTTGTGGGTCAGAATAGCCAGAAAAGCATGCTGGCTTGCATACTGCAAAATGCGATCGGATGTAGTAGGACATCCTGGTATTTTTGGCATACTGCATTTGACATACTATGTATTGGGACATACTAAATATATTTCTTGCATACCAAGTAGTATGGTAGTATGGGTATTGCAACGCAGCCTTGATCCCAACATGATACAGGGAGGCTGTCTATGGGTTCATGTACTTTCCCTTTCAGCCGGTGGAAAGGAAGTGACGTATGCCATTCATCAGGATCCTATCCTCTTACAGTAACGTGCAAGCTAAAGTTAGCGAACTCCCTAACCTCTATGGTAAAGTGTAGTAGTAAGCTAAAAGGCTAGCAGTCGTATGCAACATTACAAAAGTTGGAGCAAACTTTTAAATTAGGCCTAGTAGATCTAATATGAGTGTAGATTCAACAACTGGATTGTTTATTTCTCACCACAAATTTGTTCAGAAAATGATATTGGTGGACTGCTAAGGTGAAATACGTGAACATTTACATACTTCCTACAATGGAACCCTACTACTCGTGTGCTCTTCTTCATCTTTGGGGTACTACTCATGCTGAAAACCCATTGGCTCAAATTACTGGCGCCTCTGGAGGGAGATCAAGACTGCGTCCCGAATCGCATACTTTTTCTTTTTACTTTTAGTACATACTGCAGATGTCCTTACAAAGTACATACTGTTGCATGCAGTAGGTTAAGACATACTACAGGTGATTTTCTGGCTTGGCCTACAAAAATACGTCATCGCTGCTGTAGAATGTTGTATCTGCATTGCATTGACACGTTTTGATTGGCCCAATGAGCCACGTAGTCACGTGAGCATGAGAGCCCTGTTGGTTAGTTGGCTAGTGATGTTGAAGTTGAAAACATGTACTAGCTGTGCAAGGATAAATAAAACTCCATAAGAAAGCCTCCGTCTAAGCTATTCTACAGCTGCACCACTCTATTACGAATCTTTGTAGGCCAACCCGGAAGTTAGCATCGCCCTGGGTTCCCTCGACAAAAAGCCAATGGGTTTTTGTCAATTGGATTTTGCATTATTTCAGAAAATAAGCTTTGTGGCAAACAAAACATTACGAGACCATTACCATTATGAATTCCCCATCGAGGCCACACACTGGACCTGGTGTGCAGCTGGTAAAACACTCACCCAGTCACAGCGTGCGGACTAGAGGTGTCACGATTCCGTGGTATCGATCGAAATGAGCTTTCGATTTCGATCATCGAAATCAAAAGCAGGATTGACGGTGAAAAAAATAAAAACATGTAAAAGCTGTGTCTGTGGGGCTGACATCTGTTGGTTCATCTTTTTGTTTTGTGTTAAACAGTTATTTCACCAATTTGGTGAAATATACAGTTATATTTTAAATGAATTATTTAAATTTTACCATATGGCCTTAGTGTGGTACATTCCTAAAGAAATATAGTGGTTATATCACACATACCATGTAGCCTATCTTTTTAAAGAAGAATTTGTTGTCAGGGCATACAACCAATGAAACCAACTGTTGATCTTTACCAATCAAGAAAAAATTGTTTGATTCAAGAATCGAATCGTGACCTTAAAATCGAAAGTCAAGTTGAATCGTGTATTTGGAGAATCGTGACACCCCTAGTGTAGACCTCCGCATCTCTGATGCTCAAGTTATCTCTTTTCACACTCCAACAGCCTGGTGCAAAAATGGCCTGCCCTGCTATGTTTTGGATCCAAACGATTCTGATCAAATATGCTTTCTTAAACCTTTCAAAAGCAATATATGTGTACATTGGTCGCATTAGGACCTAAAGCACTAACACTAGAAGACTAAAAGTCTCCAACTTATTTTCTGCTTTATAAATGTATTTATTTTATACCAGCTACTACCCCTATTCCATTTCTCAAATATTCCTTAGCCTTTTTCAGTTTTAATTTGTTTTATTTTTATGTACCTTATTTAATGCTTCTTATTTTTAACTGATTTGATCCCATTAGTTCCTAAAATGTTACATGATATTTGCATATTCATTAGTTCTCTATTTAATGATCACACAAACTGAATCATATCATATTATTTACTCTGTACGCTGCTTGTCAAAATAAACGTTAACTGTTTTAGGTGTCACCAGACTTTAGTTTAGTTTATGACTCGAGTATATATTTGGCACATAAAGATAGTGTGCAGGGTTGTGTCTTTAGTTAATTGTGTCTGAGGGCGTACTCCACCCCTGACTATATTACAATAAACACTGAGGACATTTCTGTAATGCATATGCAAACACAGATGGTGATAGACAGATGGACACACACACACACACGCATTCCTGCAAGCATGTGTGTGTGTGTGTGGATATGGGATTACATGTGAGCAGAAGAAAGTAAAATGTTGTTTATCTAACACTTCAACAAACACGCCAAAATCAAATATTTTTTTAATCCACCCGGAATTAAGGAGGGTCATGTTATTCTTGCTTTCCGTTCTCTCTATTTTCCCTCGAGATATAAACCTGCCTTTGTGCCCGCTAACCCTAATCTCTCCTTCATGGTCTACAATAGGTACAGTATACTAGATGCTTGATGGGATAATGGGGATGGTGGTGGTTTGCTTTTTGAATTTCAATAATAGTTGTAATTGTAAAGCCAGATTCAATAACCTTTATACAGGTTCAGAATGCACTGAGCTAACACATGATATAGCAGTTGTGGATTGCTATATCATGTGTGTGTGTGTGTGTGTGAGGTCATTAATTAATCCACTGCTAATCATTTGGTATTGAAAGATTACATCAAATATTATTTTTGTCTACCTTTATTTATATATACTTTATTTAGAAATGTTTTTCATCTAATAATTTAGGACTAATACCTAATCATAAGTGGTAGGTATATTTATGTGTGGATGGAGAGATATTTATCTTCCTGTGTTTTTATCTGTTGAATAATCGAGATTTGTGAATTGTTGGATATGAACTATATTTCTTTTGTGTGTCACACACAAAAGAAATATAGTTCATATCCAACAATTCACAAATCTCGATTATGTGTGTGTGATAGACATAGTTCTTAATTTCATGCATTTCTAACTAAATGTTATTTCTTTAGATATTATACATGTGTTTATTGTGTGCATTTCTTGTTCTATTTCTCTGCTAGCGAAGGCCATGAGATCTCCCGTGCTGTATGCAGGTGTTGCGGCACTGTTGGCAGGTAGGCATGAAACCCACGATGATTATGATGAACGGCTCCATGATTATGGACCACTTCAAATAGGTGTATAGTAGCAGTAGCCCAGTTCCTAGTTCAGATCTTAGGGAAAGGAAAACGTGTAACCTAAATCTAAACTTAATCTAAATGAAGTGTGTGGCTGTTGAGAGTAATTAGATATTTTATATATTTTGTTGCAGTAGGACTGTAGTTGGGTGAACTGGGTGGACTGAGCATCATGCATTCCTAGTCTGTTCCATACATATTAAGAAATACATCCATGCACAAATAAATGCATTTTGTAATTAATATAATAATATTATAGCCTATTATTTTTACAAAATGTTACAAAAAATCTGTAAAACGTACAAAAAAGAACATTCTTCCTCATTTCCTCAAGTGTGCCAGGGTTGTTCTACGGGACGAGACTTCATTGCAACATTTCTTCCAAACTATGGAAGTGGGAAGCTCCAATTAATTCTGACTGCCAGAGAATCAGCAGCCAAGGTCCACATTGAGGTATGTGTGTGGCTTGCACCTCGTCAACGATGATTCATTATGAACTAAATAACGCGTACAAATTATAAGCTGGTTTAAACACTGTTACAAGTGTTTCATATTTATTAGTTTATTTCTTCATATGGAATGCGAGAGAGAGAAAATACGTTTTGTCAAAATAAACCAATCAGAGGTCAAAGGTGAAAACGATAAAGCCGTAGAATTACCACTGATAGCGCCCCTCTTCCGGCCTGTTGGTCTATTCCTCTAGCCCCCGGCCCTGGCCCCCCCCGGGGTGGGGGGTTACTGGGGGTTACTGGTTAGGAAGTTGCCTCAGTATGTGCTCATGACATAAAAACAAACATTGTCTGTTTAATTGTGCGTGCTCTGTAGTATGTGTGTTTGTGTGTACTGTGGTAGCGCTGTCTACTCTTGACAGTGTGTGTGAGTGTCATGTCTCCTACTGTCAGTGTCAACATGGCAGCGAGGTTTAGATAGAGGTGTAGCTATAGGCCTATTATGAAAATAAAGCTTATGTAATGTCTGCCTAATGATGATAGTACGGAATACATCTACAGGTGGGTTCACTGAAGTTCTCCAGTAAGCTGAAACTGTCTCCATGGGAAACCCGTTGGGTGACTGTGCCGTCTAAAGCAGCGCCCACCCAGGCCGGCCACCATCCCGACTCGGCGGTTCACATTTCATCCACCCACGATATCTCTGTGGTCGCTTTCAACCACCGGAGTCACACTGGCGACGGCACGGTGGTCACCCCGACAGACCAGTTGGGTGTGAACTACATTGTGTTCACCCCAGCGGGAGGATCTTTACACAAGCTGCTGGCTGTCGTCAATGGCAACAGTCACAACCAGGTCACTTTCCTGCCAGCAGCAAACATCAAGGTCAAGGGGGCGGGCCACTGGAAACGTGGGAAGGGCGTGAGCATTGCTTTGAAACCCTATGAAACCTACCTGGTACGAAGCAAGAACACTCTGACGGGCACACAGATTCACTCTCAACAGCCTGTGGCAGTGTTTTCTGGACACCGGTGTTTGGCCTTGTATAAAAAGTGTGACCACCTGTACAAACAAATGCCACCGTTGAGCCAGCTGGGAAAAGAGTACATGGTGCCCACTACCACGAGTGTTCATGCGAAATCCACTGCTTTTATCATCGCTTCTGAGGACAACACAGAGGTGACTCTGTACAGAGGGAAAGGCACACAGAAAAGGTTAGGATGATGATGATGATTTTATTTTATTCTTTTTTTTTTTTTTTTGCAGCTGCACCTTGTAAAACATTAGAATACATAGTTATATGTGGAATGGGGGTTACATAAGCAATTACTTTGCCAGGAGGACATTATGTCCGAGCCTCGTGAGAGCCTCCCCCCCCAGACATAAACAGAATAAATGAAAACATGTTTTCTATAAATGTAGTCATTTAGTTTACTTTGCTTTATTCTGCTCATTAATTCATTTCTACTCCCTCTACAAATAACAGCACTCTAAAGAAAGCTGGGCAGGTCATGCGAGAAGACGTCAGGCCCAAACTTCCATTGATTGTGAAGGGCAACAAGAAGCTCATGGTGATATTCTTGAGCGATAATAGACCCCATGACCCCATAATGATGACACTGCTTCCTTCCAACAAGCTTGCGAGTAGCTGGTCACTGGATACAGTGGCGCAGCTGAGTAGCACCGCAGTCATCTTCTCTGAGCGGGAGGGTTCCAGCAGTGTCAAGGTATGCATTGGGTCGAGTTGTATCTCCCCCAAATGGAATGACTTCCACTCTGAAGGCACGTGGGTATGGACCAACATGGCACTGGGGAAAGGGCAGAAGCATGTGAAAGTGGAAGGTGATTCTGGCATGGTGGTGTACGTCTATGGAGGACAACATCGCTATGGATACGCAACTGCTGGAGTCTGTTCTGAAGGTCAGTGCGCACATTATAGTAGTAGTCTGTAACCATGCGTAAATGCATTCAGACAGCCAGGTGAGGTTCACATCGACTGAAAGGCACGACTGAAGGAAAACATAAATTGGCTAAAATTCTTTTTTTTTTTGCAAAACGGGAGGCTTCAAATATAAAAATAAAATAAATGGAAGTCTGTCTTTCAGGCAGTCAATCAAGCTATGAGGGAGAGCTATAACATTTAGCGATACATATTTATTTATTTTTTTAAGGACTAAATTAAGGCAACTTTACCACCGCTGTCTACGTAGAGGTTCTAGGTTTTTCTCTTGCTTGGTTGACAGGGTGTTTATTTCGACCTGGACAAACAAGTAGCACACGTCGACACTTAGCTAGGAGGAGCCGGGCAAGAGAACCAAGCAAGAGAACCCACCTGTAGATGTATTCCGTACTATCATCATTAGGCAGACATTACATAAGCTTTATTTTCATAATAGGCCTAAAGCTACACCTCTATCTAAACCTCGCTGCCATGTTGACACTGACAGTAGACATGACACTCACACACACTGTCAAGAGTAGACAGCGCTACCACAGTTATGTTTGTCCAGGTCGAGTCCTACACAACATATGGGACTGTGTTCATAAAACATATTTGTCATGCTTTGTTTTTTCTCTTGCAGCCCCCCCTTCTGTTGCACCACCCACAGATCCTTGTGAGGGCGTGTCATGTCGAGAAAAGGAAGTTTGTGCGAAGGGTTCATGTGTCCATGTCTCCACCGCAACATGCCAGGCATTAGGTGACCCCCACTACCAGACTTTTGATGGCCGTCGCTATGACTTCCAGGTATGAGGCGACTTACGTCTGTATGTGTAATATGTGTTTATTAAAGAAAGGTAATCTTTATTCAATATTGTTAGGCGGCAGTGGCTCAGGAGAGCGAGTTGTCTGGCAACCGCAAGGTTGCTGGTTGGATCCCCGGCTCCTCCTAGCTAAGTGTCGACGTGTCCATGAGCAAGACACCAAACCATAACTGCTCCCTTGCAGGGTGGCTGTTCCCTTGCATGGTTGACACTGCCATCGGTGTATGACGTCACTAGTTGGCACTAGTTATAAAGTGCTGCAGGTTATATAAATGCAATACTTAAATAATAGAATAGAATTCCTATCATATACATTACCAGTACATTTTTAAAACAAACCACATTTTGCCCACAGAAGAAACAAAATACAAACTATATCACTAAATATATGCCTGAATACTCCAAATGTAACACTTAACATTCATTTTAGTCTCCAGTTTGTACCTTATATGGCATCATTATATTTGTTCAGACTTTCATGTCAGCTGCAAGTCATAGGCCTACATCATGCCTAAAGTTTATGCTCAAACTTTTGTCTCCCCCCCAGGGTACCTGCTCCTACATTATGACAACAGTCAGTAAACCAGACAAAGACCTTACGCCCTTCACTGTAACCACCAAGAATGACCATCGTGGTAACCGGAGAGTTTCCTACGTGAGAACTGTGACAGTCAACATTTACGACCAGTATGTAATCATAAGCAGACACAGGGGAAAAGTCCAGGTAATTTATATTTTCCTCTCTTCTATTCACCAATGTTCTCTTCGACAAACAAACATATATATTTTTTAAATTGTATTAGGTTCTCAATGTTCAATTAGCCAGAATTTAAGTGGCCCAAATCATGTTTTCCTTGAAATTATGATTTCATGAAGTTGTACAACTTCCTTCTTTTTTAATTTAATTGGAAATGTAATATCTAAAATTGCAGCAGAGATTATCACTCATAGTTCAGGAATCAAAGGCATTCAAACCTTTGATACGCTCCAGCCATTTGAATACAATACATTTAATATGTGCTGAATCAAAAACAAAAGCAAAATAGCAACCAGAATGTTCATAACCCAAAAACACAACTCTCATGAATAAACATTTGTTCATTTGTTGATCTTGTTTTCTCATGCGCGACTGTGTCACAAGCCGGAGGTGGTTTTTCAGTTGTACTGAGCACACAATACTTTATATGTGTAACAGGCCAAACGTGTAATGGAGAATTGGACAAACACCAGACATGCCATGGCACTGTTGAAATTGTGCCCATTGTAAAAAAAGAGAATTCATTCATTCATGTCAACCCCCAGATCAGTGGTTCCCAAACTTGGGGTTGGGAACTGATTTTTTTTTTTACTCTCATAGACATCCTGTATAAACTGACTGCCTAATGATTCATAGCCACGAACAAACTACTACTATGTTCACCAGGACATTGATATTACCGGCAGATGTTGATTGGGTAAAAACTATTTGTAGGGAAGCAGATGCACAAAAGTTAAAGTTGCGATCACAAACATGGGGTCACAGGCCAAAAAAGGTTGGGAGCCACTGCCTTAGATGACAGCGAACTCTTACTATTTGTGCCATTCTATTCATATTGTTTCTACTTTAACCTTCAGGTGAATGGTGAGTTAGTATACCTACCAGTAAGTTTGTCTGATGGTCGAGTGTCAGTGAAACAGATTGGACGTTATGCCGTTCTCACCACTGATGTGGGCCTGACCGTCAAATATGACTGGAACACGAGACTGTACATCTCAGTGCCCTCGTCCTACTATAGGCACCTTGGGGGGCTTTGTGGAAACTACAATGGAGACGGAAAAGACGACCTGCCATCATCAGCTGGTAAAGAAACAAGAAGGGGAAAAAAAATTACTTCTTACTTCTTACTACTTTAATTACTTTTTATTTAAGTAAATAAAAACTTATGAAGAATACATTAATTAGAATATGATTGAATGAATGTAATGTTAAAAATGGCCATAACATGTGACAAGAAGTAATATCTACCATAATTATGGTCAGTGCAATTGTATTTTCTCTATAGTCTCTTAAAACCATGTTTACCCTTCAAGGTGCTAGTGTATCCAGTGTTCTCAAAATGATCAAGTCCTGGAAGGTGGATGACCGGGACCGTTTCTGCCACGATAACTGTGAAGGACGCTGCCCCTATTGTTCTGTGAAGCAGCAACATCACTACCAAGGACCAAATATCTGTGGGCTCCTGAACAAACAAGATGGGCCATTTGCAACCTGTCACAAAACAGTTAACCCTGAAATGTACACTGCCAACTGTGTGTACGATGTGTGCCTCAATCAAGGTAAGATACATGTATCCTAAAAGGACATTTCATCTTTTCAGCCTCAAATTAGTTGCCTAGAAAACAACAGCCTCAAGTCTGACAAATTGGAAAAGTAGATAAACTACAGAATGGCAACTACAAATAATGATATTGCACTAATAACATTATTGCACAAAATCTTTTTGTTAGCAGCACAGGATATATAAAAACAACTGTATCAAGCATACATTACTCAGCCAAAGATCCATAGTTAGCCAATCAATACATAGACAAAGTATACAAAGACAAAACACCAGGAGAATGGTATGTTGAAATGAATATACCAGGGCTGATTACTTTAGACTAGTGAGGGAGAAAGTGCAACACATATACAGTTCACTACAATGTTATTCAAAGCTCAGGGAGCGGACAAATTCAGCAACGTGGCTCAGTTGTGTCACCAAATGGTTAGTAAACTGGTTATCTTTTTGGTGGAGTAAGAAAGAGAGTACAAGTAGTACAAGAGTGTAATTAATATTTGAATACAAAAGTCACAAGTTCATTGTAAAATATTATTGACCCCACAATATTTCCATTTGCCACAAGTGGCGAAGAACGACATTATATATGTATTATTTTTTCCCAAGACAATAAGTCCACCTAAAAAATCATTATGCAGCTAAGTGTAAGTTATTTCAGTGAAATTGTATGTTTACTACCCTTTTTTTATTATTGATAACATTTTAGAGGAAATCGTTTTTGTGGGTTAAGTTTCATGTCTCTGCTTTGGATAATAATAGTAACAGTGTTGTATGTGCTGTCTGCCTGTTTTACCAGGTGCTAAACAGATCCTGTGTGACAGTCTGACGAGTTACAGTGATTACTGTCTGTCTGAGGGAGTAAAAGTCAGTCCACAGTGGAGGACGATTGCCAACTGTCGTAAGTCACACAGGATAACATTACATTATAGACACTGTTATTGTGTTTTCTACACTTTAAAACAATGTTTATACTGTATAATAATAATGTAAATGATGTTTGGCAATCCAGCTTTCATAAGCAAGGTGACCTATGTGATCATTGCTGAGGAATCACTGATCACTCATCAGCGATACAGACCAAGCAATCGAGTAATTATAGAAGCCAATTGCAGCCATGGTTACAATATTTTGTTGTCCTTTGTCGTCAGACCATAAAACAATTGGCGTCATTAATTTGGCAAAATGACGTTAATGATGTTGTGACCTGACAAAATCGGTTGTGTTAATATCATTACCTTCTGTCTTGAACTGAACCCCCCCCTCCACTCCCACAGCCCTTTCATGCCCAGCAGGGAGTCACTATGATGCCTGCGGCTCCGCCTGTCCGTCCTCTTGCGTGGACCGGGACACTGAGAAAGCGTGCAAAGCCCCCTGTGTGGAGGGCTGCTTCTGTGACAAAGGACTGGTGCTTAGTGGAGATAAGTAAGTCTACAATATGTTACTTCTGCTACTACTCCAACAATAATCATCATCATCGTCCTCGTCATCATCATCATAAGCATAAGCATAATACTAATTGTAACAATAAGTGTCGTAATGTAGTTATGCTCTAAGTTAAATAGGGAGATACTTTTATTTAGAATCCAGACGTCCAATTACAATCCTTATGGTTTTGTGTCATGAGCGCATCAATGAATATCAACATATTGACTGAAATCAGGGGAACTATTTGGGGAAAAGCAATTACTACTAGTGATTCGACAACCTTCAAAGTAGGGCTTAAAGGTGGGTCCAATGATCAGTGGGCCCACCGATGTGACACCTTCGTGTTTTATACTGCATATGTGTGTGTTTCAGATGTGTCGCCCAGTCCTCCTGTGGCTGTCAGCACCTAGGACGATATTATCCACAAGGCAGTGTGTTCTGGGACAATGATAAGTGTGGTAGCAGGTGTCACTGTGATCCTGGAAGTGGAAAGGTAGCAAGTGTGTGTGTGTGTGTGTGTGTGTGTGTGCGGGGGTGCATGCGTGCATGCCTGCTTTGTTTTATTGGATTATTTGACTTCATTATTTAACTATATTGTACCTAATATTCCTAGCCTAGAACTCTAGACGCCCCCTAGCGGCAGCAAATTTATTTGGCAGCTAGTGTAGGTCTAGCACGGCTCCGTCGGCTTTTTGGTGCTGGAAACACCAAGTATGTCAGACCAATCACAGCGTGAGGGGCGGAGTCGGAAGCCAGGCTACCATGACGACAGAGTTGCGACGGTTCCGTGTTAGGTAAACAATGGCTGCTGCTGCTGGCGAACGGCTGTCTTTCGACTCGGCTTTGGCCGCGACTCTTCAAGACTTGAAGTTAACATTTTCTTTGAGAAAAGAACGGCACTGAAGTCTTTCCTCGAAAAGAAATATGTATTCAGAGTTTTGATTAATTACGTAGTCAGAGCCGTCGCTGACTACGTCACCTTCTTCGTTGCTCTGATTGGTTGTAGCGCTATCCTATTGCGTGCAGAGGGAACTTGAAAGACAACCGTTTATCCCGCCCACACTGCCAATGGAGCTGAGCCAGACCTTACATCTTTCTGATGTGGGTCTGGCTTGCCAGGCTATAATATTCCCATACCCCATGGGAATATTAAGTCTTGAAAAAAAAGGCAATTGTTGATGATCAACAGTCATCATGGCTATGTCATAAGCAATGTAGAAGGACTGCAACCATCTTTTCATTATTGATGCAACCTTTAAATGAGCATTGTGTAAAATACATTTGTTACATTGCTAATGCCCACCTTCTTCCCATACCATACACCAGAGATTGCGATGAGCCAACATTTTTTCAACAGAAATATTTTACAATTCTAATTGTAGTTACTTGAGCTGTCCTTAACCAAAGTTACCTTTGGTTTTGGACATTATTAAAAGTGGAACTTTAAAAAGAAAATACTGAAACATTTGACTGGAGGAAGTGACTATCACTATGGTAACATGTTATTTTGTATTGTATTGTATTATATTGTTATATATTTTTTATTATTTTGCTAGATCATTTGCAAAGCGGGAGGCTGTAAGAAGAGTGAACAATGTTCCCTGAAGGGTGGCGTCCGAGACTGCTACCCGTTGTCCTATGCAACCTGCAAAGGCAGTGGGGACCCTCACTACCGAACGTTTGATGGCCGTCGGTTTGACTTCCAGGGCACGTGCACCTACATACTTTCCCAAACGGTCAAGAGTTCTGTCAGTAACCTGCTGCCATTCCAAGCACTGGTCCAGAATGAGAACAGGGGCAGGAACAAAGCCGTGGCCTACACCAAGTCTGTTTCTTTGACTGTGTATAACTTCACCATCAGCATGAACAGCAACAATCCAGGAAAAGTACTGGTAAGAGTTGTGCCTTTTGTCCATGCACATATCACATGGCTTACTTACACCTCAGCTATGTTTTGTTCTAAACAATAATCCTAAGTCATTCGCCTGTGGGTTGGTTAATCCATACATTTCCCACTAAATGTACAGATTTACTGCTCTTTGACATTAACCTTAACATATAGGCTATTGGCAGACTAAGATAACATTTTATTAATCTCTGATGAATAGTGAATCAGTCATTAATCACTGCAAACAAACAGTGTCAAACAACATCAAAGAAGAGAAGATAAGAATATAAGAATACAAATCGGAATGCAATATATACATACCTGCACAAAATAATATGTATAACCAAGTACATTCCTTAAGAAATAGGTTACTCACTAACTCTCCTACCACCTGTGTCTGTCTCCATCCCTCATCCCACTAATCACTGTATCCCTACTTTCTATTTGTCAGGTGAACAGCCACTCAATAAACCTACCCTACACCACGTTGGAAGGAAAACTGTCCTTGTTCCGGCAGGGCAGCTTCTGCTTTGTGCAGACACACTTTGGCTTAACCCTGAAGTTCAACTGGCAGAGCCATGTCAGCCTGAGGGTGCCTAGCACCTATGCTGGTACTGTTGAAGGCAAGTGCAGTTTGGACAATGAACAGTGGACTTATACCCACAACACTGTTAGGCATGTTGAAAATGGAATGTAACTTTGAAAGTAAGAAGCTGCCACTTTTCATGTGGATGTCCTTTGAATACTAAATATTTGGAGTCACAGATCTACCCTCTTGTAGTCTAGCCTAACCTCACTGTTTTGTTTCGACAGGTTTGTGTGGTGATTACAATGGTAAGGCTGCAGATGACCTACATAAACGTGACAAATCCCCAGCCAAAAGCCCCACAGACTTTGGAAACAGCTTCAAGGTAATACAATGTTCCTCTGAAGACGTTGAAGCAAAGCAAGATGTTGCCAATGTTCTCTGAAGATCATGTTGTTTTCTTCCAGGTTGGAGGAGACATTGGATGCACCAGCGAGTGTCCCGGCGGTAAATGTCCTGTCTGCGAGTCAACATCGACCATACGTTACCAACAGGGGGACTACTGTGGCATTATCATCGACAAAACTGGACCTTTTAGGTCTGCACTTGCATTATAGTTCTGTCTTTGTATTCTTAATATGTGTTTGTATTCTTAATATGTATACCCCCAGTGCTGCTACCCAAACTCTTTAAATGTTTTATTTTTTCTTCTTTCAGACATTGCCATGCTAAATTGGACCATACTGAGTACCTCAATGATTGTGTATTTGACCTGTGTGCCTATAAAGGCCACATTAGTGCCCTGTGCAATAGTCTGACAAGTTACCTCACAGATTGTCAAACAGCAGGCGCTATGGTTGAAAATTGGAGGACCAAACAGCTCTGCCGTAAGTGAAGGGTGAAAGCAAAAACACACACACACACTGCTTTAGGTTATCACTCAGTCTTTGCCCCATATGGTTGAAATGGTGCACACATCATATTTCGCACAATGTACCAAGAACATCTAAATTACCTTACAGATATGATTTAAAAAAAACGTGGCAGAATAAATGAGTTAGCAATGGGTTAGCAATGGCTGACCATTATGAGATGTGTTCATAGGCAGCAATGTGTCGCTTACTTAGCTATATTATACAATAGACATTTTCTATATTGTGATACCTCTATGTAGGAAAACTAGACTTTGTACACTAATATCGTGCTAATAACACGACGATATTATTACAAAATGAATGTGCACACTTGACACTTGACTACACCCATGTTTTAATGGTTCCAGCCATCCCCTGTGGCCAGAACAGTCACTATGAAACATGTGCCATGCCGTGCCCCACGACCTGCAGCGGCCTCACCCCCCCAGAGGGCTGTGACGTGGATGCCCCTTGCAGTGAAGGCTGTGTCTGTGACGATGGCTTTATACTCAGCGATGATAAGTGTGTTTCCTTAGCAGAATGTGGCTGTCAGTACAATGACCAGTACTATCGTAGTGAACAGGTAAAATATTGATCACATTTCGATGAGCATGAGTAACCACATTTGTACCCACGGTGTTCAAAGATCCTGAGTATACCATCGTTATTAGCAATGAGTAAACAATGTCGTATTCATCACGGTATTCATCCCTGGGGGGAACAGTGCAAATCAAACTAAGAAATAAATATATCATTAAAAATAAAAAGCAGAATAGCAGTAAAAAATGAAAGATATATTCACATAATCTTGCGAACAACTGAACAAATGCTTACAGCAGGCCCTCTCTCACTCCCTCCAGGTATTTTATCCAGGTGCAGATTGCAGGAGCAGATGCGTCTGTCTGGCAGGACAGGTAAAGTGCGACGACTCATTTACTTGCTCAGCCAATGAGAAGTGTGCTCTGCAGTCGGGCGTGGCCTCCTGTGTTCCCAAAACAAGCGGCTCTTGTTCCGTGCTCGGGTCTCGCACAGTGAGGGCACTGGATGGACAGGTAGGGAAATGTCATTATCTTAAGGTTGAAGTCCATCGGAACTGATGGACTGTTGAGTTGTCATTTTGTCAGGTTTAGTCCTCCATAGAATGTTCGTCCAAAAGATATTGGAGGGACAGATGGCAATCCACGCATCTATTACACTTCCATCTCTTATCTCTTCTTCTCTTCCTCCAGTCTTATCCTCTATGGGGAGATTGTGCTTTCCTTCTATCGGAGGTGGAAGAGAAGAAAGGAGCGATTGCAGTTTTCTCTGTGTCAATACAACAGAGCACCAGTAAAAAAGGTCATGTCTTCCGCAGCGTGACGCTGAAAGCATACAGTTTCGAGATCACCATGATGCCTGGGGTTGTCTGGGAAATCATGGTATGATCCCTCACTTTGAATCTTTCAAATGAAAAAGATGCCCTTTTTACATGTGTTTATTTAAACAAATTCACTCAAAAATGATGAGAAATGTTATCTTTTTTTCAACGACAGATTGATGACATCAGAACCAACCTCCCACTTTCATTGGCTGATGGCAAGATGTGGGCGCATCAAAGTGGCAGTAGCATTGTCATAAAAACTGACTTTGGTTTACAGCTGACCTATGACACACAAGCAGGCGTGGTGCTGCAGCTCCCGTCCACCTATAGCGGCGTGTTGCATGGCCTGTGTGGCAACTTTAATGGCGATCCATCTGATGACTTCACGTTGGCTGGACAAACGGGAGACTCGTCCGTGGGGAGCTTCATCGAAGCATGGACAATCAAAGAAGTGCCTTGCGAGCCAGGATGCAAAGGATCGACGTGCAACGAACCGGATGGAGGGACGACTCCAAAATCCAAACAATGCAACATTATTAAATTCCCGGAAGGCCCATTCGCAGGGTGCCACAAAGCAGTACCACCTCTTCCATACGTCCAAGCTTGTGTCAGGCAAGTCCATTGTTTAGCATTACTAAAACTAGAAGGAGCGTTACATGTTAAACTATTGGTAGTCTACCAACTTTGATGACAACATTGATGACAATCCCATTTTAAAGTCTTCAACTTGTGGTGAAAAAAACAATGAGCTCCTTTTGTCTCCAGTGAGATGAACCGAAAGAGCAGTGGGCAGGACGCCTTGTGTCGGCACATCCAGGCTTACGTTTCCTCCTGTCAGTCAGCGGGTGCTACAGTTTCCAACTGGAGAGTGGATGGTTTCTGTAGTAAGTATTTCTTCCCCATTATGTACGCTTGTTTAGCCCATACATGCCTTAAAAAAACAGACAAGGTTTACAAGGTGTTATTCTTCAAACACAAGCAAAATTGAACTGTATTCATAAGTTGACATTGAAAAATCACTTAATTTGCCAATGCCAATTTATAACTAAACTGCCAACTGAGCCAACTAATAGAATGGAGGGCTTCAAATTGGGTGCGCACATTACGATTGACTTGCTCCAAGTCTTTTCAAGTTACATCAAGTCACTTAGTGCTGAGGGAAAGCTGTGTGATAATAGACAGCATCAAATATTGAACCACAAACTGTTTCATTAGTGGTACTACTATATTTGATTTTGCCCATTTGATTATTGTATTCACTGTGATGAGTCACACTGAAAACTTATGCTCATATATGTGTTTATTCTTATACACATTCTCAAAAATTAAGACATTTAAAGTAACTTTTGGAAATGTAACATTTCTTAGACCTCTTATCTCTGGATCAAGCATCAATGGAAAAACAGAGCTTTGTTTGTATCAATGTAGCCCAAACCAAATTTCCTGAGGGCCATTGGCCCTTGAACAATCTGGATGTGAGGGGAACTGTCCCCCAACTGTCCAATGTTTAATATTCTTGCAGAAATAGTCCAGTTATCTTTGTTTGTGGCTTTGAGGTCAGTGCTACACTGCAGCTACATGTGCTTCACTTGTAGCACACCTAAAGCACCGTCCACACAGGGGGAAGGGCTCTTCTCATCTAGAAAGTCTGAAATCTGGTCAAATTCCTCCTGTTGTAGCTTCTCAACGGCAGAAACAAATAAGCCTGATTTTAACCTATTAAATGGCAGACAACTCACTGGTGAGGTCACCTATGACTGAACTGAGTCACTGCTCTGTTTCCACAGTTGCTTCCTGTCCCAGTGGGACTCACTACGAGCTCTGCTCAGACACCTGCACCGCCACATGTGCCTACCTGTCCACACCCGGCCAGTGTCCCCGCTGCCATGAGGGCTGCCAGTGTGATGGGGACTTGGTGTTCGATGGGGACCGTTGTGTTCCCGCCGAGAGCTGTGGTTGCTTAGTGGACGGCCAGTACTATAAGGTAACGCCGACAGTTCTGTCTTCTAATATATAAAAATGATTTTTTTATGAACTTCAATAATGTAAGGACAGTAGAAACATTTGTTTCTCATACAGCATAGTATAATCCACTTATGAATATTTTCTGTTATTTTAATTTCTTTTGTTCTCCAGTCAGGTGCATCAATATTACATGAAGACTGCTCTGAGAGATGTGAGTGTAGCGCTGGTCGGTTTAATTGCAACGCTATCAGCTGTCAGAATGAGGAGGAATGTGACATCAAAGATGGAAGGCTTGGTTGCTACCCAATCGGTAATGCATTGATTAAGTTTCAACCCCCAAAATCTTGCACTTTGGTTCATTTTTATTCCTACATTGATTCCACCTTCTTTCACTAATCTTCAACTGTTACTTTAAAAGTGTACTACAATACACTACACTACACTATACAATAATACTATACCATGCTATATACTATACGTAAGTTATGATACTATACTATACAACACTATACGATATATGTATATATGATACTATCTATACTGTACTATACACTAATACAATACTGTACTGTCCTGTATGATACGATACTATACTACTATGTACAATACTATCTACTATACTATACTATACTGGCATTTGTGTGCCCGTTTGTTTCCCAGACCCCTGTGCCAGAGTTGACTGCAGAGTGAAGGAACACTGTGAGGTAGAGGAGGGCCAGGCGGCGTGTGTCCCCAACTCTGAGGCCTTGTGTTGGGCCTTCGGAGACCCCCACTACAATACGTTTGATGGCTGGAGATACTCGTTCCAAGGAACATGCACATATGTCCTTGTCAACACAACAGGTTTGAAATGACTTGCTATTTCAATGATTATGCATATAGATTTTCAAACTAATGTGTATGTGTATTTATGTTTATGTATATAATACACAAAAATGTATGAATACTATTTGACCATTATATGCTGCCCACTTATTTGCAATAACATTATTAGTTCTCCATAGCAGATTTCCACATGTGTAACCCTAACCCTAACCCAACATTTTCCAAATAATACAAATACATCATCTCCCAGAGAATCCACATAAGCCTGCTTCCCAATAATAGCCTTCATTTGATGTCCTGCTAGGTAAAGATCCCAATACTAGCCTTCATTTGATGTCCCGCTAGGTAAAGATCTCAATACTAGCCTTCATTTGATGTCCCGCTAGGTAAAGATCCCAATACTAGCCTTCATTTGATGTCCCGCTAGGTAAAGATCCCAATACTAGCCTTCATTTGATGTCCCGCTAGGTAAAGATCCCAATACTAGCCTTCATTTGATGTCCCGCTAGGTAAAGATCTCAATACTAGCCTTCATTTGATGTCCCGCTAGGTAAAGATCTCAATACTAGCCTTCATTTGATGTCCCGCTAGGTAAAGATCCCAATACTAGCCTTCATTTGATGTCCCGCTAGTAGTGTTGCACCGATACCATTTTTTGGCCCCCGATACCGATACCGATACCCGGCTGTGCAGTATCGGCCGATACCAATACCATACCGATACCACGCCGGAAAAAAAAAAATATATATATATATATATACACAAGCTTTTTTTCTTCTAATACTAAAGAACTGCATACTCACTTGGATGTAAAATCATTGCTATCATGGCTTAATTACTAGTATAATTAGATAATATAGTATAACTAGAGATAATTACTAGTATGTAGCGGTCACTGTCTGTCCATTTGAGCGATCTCCCGCCTGTGAGCAAGACGCGTCTCCCTCTCTCTCCTGCTTTTTCCCCTCTTCTCCTTGTTTGTGTCCGCATGGCACCCCGGGGAGCGGGGGGCATGGGTGGTGACCGGGTGCGTCGCACCGGCAGGCGGACCCGCTCACTGAGTTTCCCCGCACCGGCGCGTCCGCAGGCGGAGCAACTTTTCTGTGCGCCGCGCGGCTGAACCGCGCGCCCTCCGCGTCTCCGGTGCTTTTTTTTCTTTCTTTTTTTTGGTACTTTGTCGTCGTCGCTTGTCAGTCGGTCAACATGCGCGGCCGGGCGGCCGGAGTGGGCCAATAGGATAGCTGCTTGGCACGGCATGCACTGAACACGTGTGATCACACGCAGCAGTGAGTGAAGGGAGAGAAAGACGCAAAGCGCTGCGTTCCAAGTTTCATATTAGTATACATGGGCGTAGGTTTGGTTTGAAATGTGCTGGGGACAAAGACGCGTTTGGAAGTGCATTTTCAGAAGTGCTGGGTACAATGACGCGCATGCGCATCCACCCCCCCCCCTTTCGCGCAGGTCATGTTAATTCATAAACATGTATACAAAAATGTGATGACATCCGACACGTTTTATGAATAAGAAAGCCAAGCCTAAATTTTCAAAAAGCATTACACATTTGACACACTGTCTTCTGAAAATAGCCCTACCTAGGTTACGTGTTGAAGTTCAGAGTAAATCAAATGTGTGGCTATGCCTTTTGCTAATACTTTGATGTTATAGTTTCAATTCCCAGTACAATTGACCATACACAGACACACACACACACACACACAGAACACAACTTCTATACAACACATTTCACCAAGATTGAAAAAGCTACAATATGTGAGGCAAGACTCGCACAGACGAACAAATCACACCACGAGCTGACTGCTCTCAATTCACAATATGCATCCATCCAATCTTCATCAGGCATTCCTGACCAAAACTTCAAAGCATAGCCTATGCCGATATGCAATCCTCATCATCATCACAACTATTCCAGAATTCAGCAATAGATTCAAACAATAATTAAACAAGATACCGACTATCCATGAGTGACCATCTCCAACACCAATGCTTGCTGTACGATTGCAAACCATAACTAAGTTGGTGGCTAAGGCTAACATTAATTGCAACAAGAGATGAGAAGAGTTAAAATAGCCCGCCATCACTTCTGTGCAAAATGCACAAGACAAAACCTAGCCACACCAACACCAGCAAATAAGTAATAAACATATCGCGTCTTACCTTTGTGTCAGTGGTGGTCTGCATATCCATGCTGTGTACAACATACATTTGTTCTTCTACAGGTTATCACTTTGATATGGGCCATGGCACTAGCAACCTGCTGTATAGGCTAACATCGATGTCTTGCTCGCCTGACACCTCGGCTCATTGCATCAGAAGTAAAGACTTGGTAGCATATAGATATGATCATAAGATGCCTTGTTTCCTGTCAATGCTGAGCGGTCAGCTCATTTAATAAATAAAAACAAACTACGGTGCCGCAGAGGGGACATATACTGTACACTCACGTCACGACATTCTTTTAAAAAAAAGGAGCGCGATTAAGGACTGAGAGAAAGACCTCATCATCATGTCCAAAAGAGCTAGTGGACTGGACATCAGAGCTTTTTTAAAGCCAAGCAGCCATGTAGCACTAGCCCAGGGGTCGGCAACCCAAAATGTTGAAAGAGCCATATTGGACCAAAAAAACAAAAAACAAATATGTCTGGAGCCGCAAAAAAATAAAAGCCTTAGAAGCCTTATATTGAAGGCAACACATGCTGTATGTATCTATAGTAGCCTACTATAGAAATGACTAAGTTAACTACAAATACATAATGAGCCTTCATGATTAAATGTTTATTTTTCCTGCAGTGCATCCTGTAGCAGTGGTTCTCAACCGGTGGGGCGGGGCGCGGGTTCAAAAAGGAGGCGCGTATTTGCGCCGGACTGTCCGGTTTTTCAGCCCTGTCCGGCGTCCGGCGCAGCATCAAGCCGGGCGCGTATTTGTCCTCCTTTTTGAGAGCGCAATAGTAACACACCGCGCCCCCCCCCCGCCTGTCGGAGGTCCGCGTTGTGTTACTATTGCGCGCACCACCACCCCCCGCCGTCGGCCGGAGTGTTACAATCGCGCGCGCCCCCCCCCCCCCCCCCCGTCGGCCGTAGGTCCGCGGTGTGTTACTATTGCGCGAACCCACCCGTCGGTCGTAGGTCCGCGGTGTGTTACTATTGCGCGCGCCCCCCCCCCCCCCCCCCCCCCCCCCGTCGGCCGTAGGTCCGCGGTGTGTTACTATTGCGCGCGCCCCCCCCCCGTCGGCCGTAGGTCCGCGGTGTGTTACTATTGCCCGGTCCAAGAAACGTTGAATCCTCTGTTCTCCTCAGTTATTTTTTCTCTTTTTCCCTTTGGGATCCATGGCCCATCACACAGCCGCCGGTTTGTTACCAACAGCCACCTGCATGGCATCCCGCCTTACTGATAGAAACGTGTGTCGCAGCCGGCTATGACGTAAATCTTCGTTGACAGAAATGTTGAAATTTAATATTTATTCTACACATTTTTACAGCATTGAAAAACGTTAATAATGTTTGTGTCATGTTTGTTTTCCTACAGAAACCATATTAAAACAAAAAAGATATTTCTCTCCCCCATCTTTTTCCATTTTCAAACATTTTTGAAAAAGCTTCAGGGAGCCACTAGGGCTGCGCTAAAGAGCCGCATGCGGCTCCAGAGCCGGGTTGCCGACCCCTGCACTAATTCTTGAGCGACAGATGCCAACAGATCCACAAAAATCTCTATCCGCACTACAGGCACAGCTGTGCTGCTGCTGCGGGCGACCTGCGCGCTTCTCTGCTTACTGCAACAACTGTAACATTCTAAGTTCTATGGGGAGTAACCAGTGTGTATCGGTTACGCCACCACTGGTCCGGTCCGGCACCAGGACTTTCTCTCCGTGCCGAGCGTACCTCCGCGTTGACATCATGGCCTTTCCAAAATAAAGACCCAAACAAACAGGTGCGGCCGTTGTCGCGTCCAGCTTGTGTTAGCGACGGCGCTGAGCCGCCATCACCGCTACATAATACCGCGAAAGAAAGCCATCGTTTCAAGGTGGCCGTGGGGCCGATAACAATATACCGGCACACTTACTGTAGGGCTAGTGCTACATGGCTGCTTGGCTTTAAAAAAGCTCTGATGTCCAGTCCACTAGCTCTTTTGGACATGATGATGAGGTCTTTCTCTCAGTCCTTAATCGCGCTCCTTTTTTTAAAAGAATGTCGTGACGTGAGTGTACAGTATATGTCCCCTCTGCGGCACCGTAGTTTGTTTTTATTTATTAAATGAGCTGACCGCTCAGCATTGACAGGAAACAAGGCATCTTATGATCATATCTATATGCTACCAAGTCTTTACTTCTGATGCAATGAGCCGAGGTGTCAGGCGAGCAAGACATCGATGTTAGCCTATACAGCAGGTTGCTAGTGCCATGGCCCATATCAAAGTGATAACCTGTAGAAGAACAAATGTATGTTGTACACAGCATGGATATGCAGACCACCACTGACACAAAGGTAAGACGCGATATGTTTATTACTTATTTGCTGGTGTTGGTGTGGCTAGGTTTTGTCTTGTGCATTTTGCACAGAAGTGATGGCGGGCTATTTTAACTCTTCTCATCTCTTGTTGCAATTAATGTTAGCCTTAGCCACCAACTTAGTTATGGTTTGCAATCGTACAGCAAGCATTGGTGTTGGAGATGGTCACTCATGGATAGTCGGTATCTTGTTTAATTATTGTTTGAATCTATTGCTGAATTCTGGAATAGTTGTGATGATGATGAGGATTGCATATCGGCATAGGCTATGCTTTGAAGTTTTGGTCAGGAATGCCTGATGAAGATTGGATGGATGCATATTGTGAATTGAGAGCAGTCAGCTCGTGGTGTGATTTGTTCGTCTGTGCGAGTCTTGCCTCACATATTGTAGCTTTTTCAATCTTGGCGAAATGTGTTGTATAGAAGTTGTGTTCTGTGTGTGTGTGTGTGTGTGTGTCTGTGTATGGTCAATTGTACTGGGAATTGAAACTATAACATCAAAGTATTAGCAAAAGGCATAGCCACACATTTGATTTACTCTGAACTTCAACACGTAACCTAGGTAGGGCTATTTTCAGAAGACAGTGTGTCAAATGTGTAATGCTTTTTGAAAATTTAGGCTTGGCTTTCTTATTCATAAAACGTGTCGGATGTCATCACATTTTTGTATACATGTTTATGAATTAACATGACCTGCGCGAAAGGGGGGGGGGGGGGGGGTGGATGCGCATGCGCGTCATTGTACCCAGCACTTCTGAAAATGCACTTCCAAACACGTCTTTGTCCCCAGCACATTTCAAACCAAACCTACGCCCATGGGTGCAACACTACCCGCTAGGTAAAGATCCCAATACTAGCCTTCATTTGATGTCCCGCTAGGTAAAGATCCCGACCTCCCGAACGTAGCAGTGCTGACCAAGAACGAACTGCGTGGGAACTCTGAAGGCTCCTTTGTTCGCTCAGTCACCGTGGAGATACCAGGTCACACCATCCAGATACCCAGTGGCTCCAGAGGAATTGTGCTGGTAGGACTAGCACAGTTGTTCATTTAGGTCTTAGTTTTTGTATTTTTGACACAAAAAAATATATTTTGGACATTTTTTTTTTTAAACTTTTTTTTTGTAAAAAGTATTTTTATTTTGGACATAGTATTTGTGTTTGGGACATAATATTTTTATTTAGGATGTGATATTTTAATTTTTATCTGTATTAGTGATCAAGTTGGGAAAACTGTCCTCAAATAAGTCAATAATAATAATAATGATAATTATAATAATAATAATAATAATAATAATAATAATAATAATAATAATACAATTAATAATAATAATAATAATAATATTATTATTATTATATCCCTTATAAACAGTCAATTATTAGGATTGGATTACTCCAAAAAGTATTATGTAGATATATGCAGGAATATATTTGTATAAGGGTGCTAATTAATTTATAAAATTTATAAAATATTAACAATATTATCAAAATGATTTGCCTAATTGGCTACCTATGAAAACATAATTTTCTTTTTTTAGGTTGATGGTGTAAAAGCAGATCTACCAGTTGAACTGGAAGGAGGAAGTGTCACCATAACGGAATATGGGATCAGAGGAGTCATCAAAACTGAAATTGGAATAGAGATCACTTTTGATTGGTCTACACTTGTCATAGTGTCCCTCAGCAGCAGTTTCTATGGGAACGTTGACGGACTCTGCGGCAACTACAACGACCAGCCAGAGGACGAACTAAACAGAATCACAGGAACTCAGTATGCAAATGTGATTGAGTGGGCTGGTTCGTGGAGCGTTCCAGATGGAGATCCATTTTGTTACCATTACTGTGAGGACCAGTGTCCACAGTGTTCTCCCGAGGACCAAAAGCGGTACGTTTTAGTTACGAGCTTGAAATAAATGCTTTATGCCAACTACAAATAATTATAATAATGAGTGGTAAATGATGCATCTAAAAGGTTTGTTTTAAGATTCATGTAGGAAATGATTGTGTTGGAAAAAGACATTCAATAATGAGATAAAGTTTTCATATGATAAATGTATGCTTTAAAAATTGTTATAACATTTTCACTTTCTTTCTGTCATAGGTTTACTGGGCATGAGTATTGTGGCATTGCAGGGAATAAGAAGGGGCCTTTTGCGAGCTGCCACCCTAGTGTGGACATAGGAAAGTTTATGTTGGACTGCTTATATGATGTTTGTGTGAACGAAGGGAGACAGGAGGTGCTGTGTGAGACACTGTCTGTTTATAACGCAGAATGCCAGAAAGCTGGAGTCACCATCTTACCATGGAGAGAATTAGCAAACTGCGGTGAGTTAAAATTATATATGCACATACAAACATCCATTTCTCGAATTCAACCTCCATATTAATGGTTTTGTATACAGCTTAAAGCAATATAATTAAAGCAATTGATTTCTGACGACATGCTGAAAAGGACAGTGCAAACGAATCTTTGAAGTGAACTAACCTCATTGCTGGCCTTTCTGTGTTCCATCAGCCCTTCCCTGTCCTTTGAACAGCCACTATAAACTGTGTGGGCCTACGTGTCCACAGACCTGCAGTCCTGAGCCTGACCTGTGCACTAAGGATTGTTCAGAAGGCTGCTTCTGTGACCCTGGATATGTGCTCAGTGGAGAGAAGTAGGTTGTTCTACTTTATGTTGAAGCACTGAACCTCTTATAACGCTTGTTCCTCCAATTCATGGACTGTATGAGGTTTATTATGTAGACCATATAAAATACCGCTATTGTTTCAATTGTCACACTTAGTCCAATTTGTAAAGTTGAAGGAACATTTTTTGTATTATTGTTTAATTCACTCTCCAACATGGACAATATTGTTATGATATATATAATAATGATTTGTTTACAATATACAATCTCATGTGAAACCAAGGTGACATCTGCACTTAATGAGTGGTATAATTTGGGATAACATTACTTCATAATCAATTGAGATTTGGTCAATAGTGAACATATCCTAACCATAACTATAACGAATAAAATAAAATAAAAACTGAGTGTTTTTTTTAAAGGCGGGGGCAAGGGTTTGGTTCTCTTTTATATATATGAATAAGCAATGAATACATATATGAAATGAACAAATGACAAAAAATAGCATACAATATGGCTACAAAACACCTAATTACTCAGTTCTGTTAAGAAATGGCTGTGTGCAGCGTGGGTGGGAAGATATTGATACATGTGAATAATCACTCATTCAGTTTGTATTACTGTCCAACAGGTGTGTGGTCAAAGCAACCAGCTGTGGCTGCAATTATGAAGGTCGTTACTATTTGCCAGGTGAAGTATTCTGGGCTGACTCAGAGTGCAACAGTAGATGCGTGTGTGACAGTGCAACACAGCAGGCGGTGTGCAAACAGAGGGGTTGCAAGGCCGGAGAACACTGCGCTGTGAAGGACGGGGTTCAGGACTGCTTCCCCCTGAGCTTCAAGACCTGCTCCGCCCAGGGAGACCCACACTTTCACACCTTTGACGGCCGCAAATTTGATTTTCAGGGAAACTGCATGTACCAGTTTGCCAGTGTGTGTAAAGACACAAAGGGACTGGAGAAGTTTGAGGTGAGAATGGCAGCAGAAGAAAAACATTACAAAGAACGTTCAAAATTGGAGGTTCAGAAATATTGCGGCCAGCCTTTGGCTACTTATTTGTGTGTGCACAACTGGACACAGTGAGGTCTAAAGTAAACATTGTAAGGAATAGGGCAAAGCCAACAAAGTACAGTAGAAGTAGAAAATAAAAATACTGTTCTGTTCTGTATTAACTTATAAATCTTGGCTAATTGCATGTTATGTATCTTGTGTACAATAGATGTTTTCGGACTCTTTTTGTATCTTTCCACTTCTGCCTTTGTTTGCATAAAAATGTGTGATATGAGCATGCACTTTTTAACAAATTACAGTGATTATTTTATGTTGTTCCTGTCTTCTAGATTAGCCTAGTGAACAATAATCGTGGTTCCACCAGAGTGTCCTATGCAAAAACAGTGACAGTGAATGTCTACGGCAATACGTACAGCATTTCTCAGGGCTCCAAAGGACAAATCATGGTATGATGCTCTCTCATTATCTCTCATTATTCACTTACACTCACAACCAGTGGCGGACCTAGCAATTTGGGGGCCTAAGGCGAACATAGCATAGATCAGTATCCCCCGGGGCCCCTGGACACTTGGGGGGGGGGGGGGTGGAAGTGCTGCGCGATTGTTGACGGGGGGGGGGGGGGGGGGTTGCTGCTGCGCGATTGTTGACGGGGGGCGGGGGCTACGCGATTGTTGACGGGGGGGGGGGGGGGGGGGGGGGGGGGGCGCACGCGTGGATTTTTAGGGGGCCCTCAGGAACTTGGGGCCCTAGGCAACCGCCTAGTTTTGCCTAATGGTAAGTCCGCCCCTGCTCACAACACACGTGTTTGTGCATGCATATTACATTTAGCCATGCCCACAATTCCCACTCCCCACACCTAGTCCTTGGTATGGATTTAAATATTCAGACTTACATTGCAAGCATGGACACAAGTATACTTGTGAAGGCCAACTCAGATTTACATTAAATTTACATTTAGTCATTTCTTTTATACAAAGCAGCTTGTGAGGCTGAGACAAAATCAATACAAACAAAATTCGAGTAGAGCTACAAGAAAGATTTTTTATTAGTAGTAATGTGTTACTTGCTTTTTAAATTCCACAACAATTTCAACATTTCCACAACAATGGCACAGCACAACAAAGTGTGTATCTAGACTACTAGTGCGAGATAAAGACCCAATAAATCTGAGTTAATGACATGAAGTCAGTAGCACACTGGTATGACATGATTGTGGCTGCCTTACCGTGGGATCTCATGTGTCCCATTTTATACTTCTGCTTCTGACTGCCACTCACACGTGTGTGTGTGTGTGTGTGTGGTATATTAATTTCTGTTTGTGTATGGTGTATTAATGTATGTGTCTGTGTACGTGTATGAATGTATGTGTGTGTGTACGGTGTATAAATGTGTGTATGTGTGTGTACTGTGTATGAATGTGTGTGTGTGTGTCCGGTGTATGAATGTGTGTGTACCGTGTATGAGTGTGTGTGTGTGTGTGTGTGTGTGTGTGTGTGTGTGTGTGTATGGTCTATGAATGTGTGAGTCTGTGTACTGTGTATGAATGTGTGTGTGTGTGTGTGTGTGTGTGTGTGTGTATGAATGTGTTCACAGGTGGATGGGGAGACTACCTACTTACCATTTCACTCAAACCAATCGCTGGTCCAGGTTTATAAAAGATACAGGTGGGCTATCCTGGAAACCAGTTTCCTCAAGGTAAGGAAAACATGCAATTATGGATATACACACATGATATAACACATTTGATTCATATCCATATCTATATATAATACAGTGGTTGATGCAGATACATTTTCCAAATAAATTTCAAATGTTTGAGTTGACAAGAAAACATTTTGGCAAGATGTTTAGATATTTTTTTTACAATTTGGTAGTATGCTAGTTATTTAGGAATATTAAAATAGTTTTTCATAGGCCTACTTTGTTATTGTCCTAATAGTGATAAATACTATGACACAGTGGCCAAAGACATGACATTTTGTCTTTGTTTCAAAATTTTGAAAATTCAATATACAAATATACTACACTCCCTATAAGGTTTCTTTTCTTATTATTCCTCTTTTGTTTTTAAGGTCTCTTACGATTGGTCGAGTGCAGTGAAGATAAAGGTGGCAACCACTTATCAAAACATGTTATGCGGTCTCTGTGGAAACTTCAACAATAATCCACATGATGACCTCATGCTGGCCAATGGAAAAGCAGCTAATGCAAAGGAGTTTGGAACGAGCCAATGGCTTGCTGACGTGCCGGGCTGTGCTCATGATTGTAAGGCTATGGTTTATGTTTTTCTGATGTTAATAAGTATTTCAAGTATTATCGTTGCATAGGGAGTGATGAACATGGTTCAAAGTTAGCAACAAATTAGCCATTTTATAATTTCAAGGGGAATTAGGATTAATTTAGTTTAGGACTCAATGCGTCCTCCAGATGTAAAGTAGCAAGAGAAACAATTATTCAGTTGTCTCCTTTCCCAATTGAGCATTCCTCACAGAAATCAAGGAATTCTCAATTGGGAATTTACTAAAATTCTCTCTTTCTCTCTCCCCCCCCTCTCAGGTAAAGACTGTGCACAACTGAGCTATATCAGCAAGCCTCCTCCCGAAACGGCAGCCTGTAAAATTATCAAGAAACAAGACGGGCCCCTGCGACACTGTGCACAACTCCTGGATTCTGAGCAGTACTACCAGGACTGTGTCTTTGACGTGATGCAGACCCCTGGGAAGGCTGCCTCGGCATGCGACATCATCAGCAACTATGTGGACGACTGCCTGCAGGAGGGGGGGAAAGTAGAGAACTGGAGGAAAAAGGACTTTTGCTGTAAAAACTGACACACACACACTGAATCTGACTAAATGATATACATACCATGTTAATGTAATATACTGTGAATTGTAAATTAACCTCAAGGGATATTGTGCTTGTGTGTGTGTCGCATCGTAGGGATGCAGTGTCCAGACAACAGTGAATACAGCCTGGCAGCTCCAGGATGTCCTGCCACCTGTGGGGCTTTGTCTCCCCCCTCTCACTGCACAGACCCCAAAACTGAAGGCTGTGTCTGTCATCACAGCTACATGCTCAGTCAGGTATTAACTATATATACTACTACTACCACTACTACTATACTTGTCACAAACCACATATACGCCTTTGCTGCAGAGCTCAACATCCCCAGTCTACTGATCACTCGCACGTCTCCCTCATTAGTTCATTAATCACCAATAACTCCCTTTAAATACCCCTCTGTTAGTACACCTCTGGCAGTATTGCTTTCACCAAGTCTGAATAGACGGCTCTCATTTCTCACGGTTCGGTCCGTGCTGCTTCTTCGACAAATCCGACATGTACAATAACGGTCAGATAGAACTATGAAAACTATGTTTTCGTAATGTAAAAACTATATGCTCAAAGCGCAGAGGAATATTTTAATTTCAGTTGATAAGTCAATAAAAAAAAACTAATATTATCGATGAAAGTAACTAATATCTAATCATTGTTGGTAACATTGGTGGTATAAGTGGAATAAACCACTCCGAGCTGCCCCATTATTGGGTACTTCATTGTACATTATTTTCCAATAACGGGACAGCCCGTCGTGGTTTATTCCTCAGGTAAGCCAAGCTGTGAATAAACACTACCGTCTGCACCTGCTCCCTGACGTATGTCGTTACAATAGCCTATTACTAATAGTATAATATAGCTTGTGCAGACAAGCAGAAAATTATCTTGGCCCACCAATTCATTTTGAGTTATTCCCTGTGCGGATTTTTTTTAGATATCAAATGTACAATTGTGCTGAAGGAACTTTGGCTCTGATTAAATGGTTAAAATAAATCACTGTGATCACTGATTTCCCTTTCCTAGGATCGCTGCGTAAAACTGGCCAAGTGCGGCTGCCAGTTTGAAGGCCGCTACATTCTGCCGGGTGCACAGCTCTACACAGATGGCTGCAAGCGCATCTGTAAGTGCCACGGTGGTATGGTCACGTGTGTGCCACAATCCTGTGGCAATGGAAATAGTTGTCAACTGAGAAATGGGGCATGGGGATGTTACAAAGTCGTAAAGGGACCAAAACAATGGAATTTATTTCAATTCGTGCACAAGCTTTTGGGGTAGTCAACATGTTACCATATGGCAGAAATTAGATTGTTTGCTTAATGATATATTAGCCTACCAGTAACCTGTTGATTTACTTACCACTAGTAAATCACTACATTTCCATCTGGTTCATATTATGAAATATGTTAATCTTCCTTTATACTTACTTTTGATATTCATCCCTTCATCTGTAATTTCCCTGCAAAAATAAAATGACCAATGCATTTAATCAAATGTATGGTGTGCAATTAATGCAGTTATCTAAATCAGGGGTTCCCAAACTTTTCCATGCCAAGGCCCCCCAAACAGCATTAGCTTCTGGCCGGGGACCCCCAAACCCACCGACAATGCTACAAAATATGTAAATAAACATCAACTTTTAGAATGTATTTTCTTACTTTTATTTAGGCCTACCATTCAATAATTATTACATTTGTTTAGCATAAGAAAATTATTAACGAACATCTTTTCAGCATATACAGAATACAGAATATACAGTATATTCGCATACGCATTTCGGGCAATCATGGCCATTGTTCTGTATGGCTGTTAATCTTATACTTAATGTATGCTGCCTCATATTTTCGGTTTTTAGTTGGCCATGAGTTCTTAGGTTTTTTTGCAGCAGAGTCCTCCACGGCAGGGCTGTTGGTCTTCTCCTTCGGTCTATTTGTTGTCAAAAACCTGTCCATTTTGCCCTAGCTAGCTACACGCTAGCTTGAGGAGCAGAGCAGCTTGATAACAACGGCCAGGTCTACACAGATTATGACGTCGTCATGCTGAACTTGCAGCTGAACTTGAGAATCCGACGATTACGGCAGTTTACGTGTCGTACGGTTTGGGACAAATTATTTTTTTTATTTTTTTTTATTTTTTATTTTATTTTATTATTATTATTTTTATTAAAAAAATAAAATAAAAAATAATATATATATATTTTTTTGCATTTTTTTTCTCATCTTCCGTCCAATTTTCTGAGGCCCCACTAGCGCCCCCCCCCCAGGGGGCCGCGGCCCCCACTTTGAAAACCACTGATCTAAATAATATCTAAATAGCCTAACTTGCTATTCAACTTTGTTATGTTGACCCAGTTATTTTACCAGACACACGTGTTTGGGTTTATTTTTTTAAAATCATACTCTTATCAAAAGTTTGATTTGACAATCCGAAAATCTGGTTTTATTTGAAAAAACAATGTTTTTATGTCAAGTTCAGAATCCTGACGCACAATGATACAGTTGTTCACAGCCGATCTTGACCAAAAAAAACAAAAAACAAATTCACACTTTCAATTCAGCCCCACTTCACAGAGAAAGAAAGGCATGCTATCTGAGGCCCAGTTTCTTCTCTCGCTTTTTCTTCCTGACCACTTCCATGTTGCGGTCTTTCCACATGCTCTTCCTCAGTTTGATTGGATGGCTACCCACATACTTCCCTAGAAAGAAAAATCCAAGAGATACATATATTTAACTTGTTAAAACGGAGCACATGTGCTACATTCGTACAATTGAGGAACATTTTGGATGGCAATACATCTATAAGTGCATAAAACCATATCCTTTGATCTATTTCATCATTCATATTTGTACTATCTAAAACATAAAGATGAAGCAGAGACAACCAAGAGAATGTGAACTACACATTAAACTAAAACGGGAAGACTGGCCACAGTGGGATACTTTCATGATTGTCCTGTGTTCTTTGTGCTCTTTGATGTTGACCAATGAATGGGCTACTACAGTATTACTTATCTCAGCCTGTGTGACGTTGTTAGTAACTAGGTCAAACAGGAGCTAAAATCAGAACACTTTAACACGACATGATGTAATCCATGATGTAATCCATCCTTTCAAGGGATGTCGAGTAAGAAAAATGACAAACTAAGATATACTAAGATATATATAGCTATAGGATCAGTGGAGTGCCACAGTATAGCACCCAGGAATCAACTCCAGTTGTAGTGCCTTTGTTTTGCTTATGGGCAGGACAGGAGTGTTAACGTGCAAGTTTTGTGGTGTGGGGGAAACCAGACACGGGGAGAACATACAAACTCCACCGAGTGGGAAGGCCTCCTGATGGCAGTGGTCGAACCCAGGACCATGTTGCTGTAAAGCAGTAGTGCTGATGTTACCGGCACCAGACCTAGGGGAAATCTGGACCAGAGGCAAGGGTTACACAGGCTAGAGAGCACTGCATAGCCCAGATATCCATGCACTAACTCTGTGGATCAACAAGGAGAGGACGAGAGTTAGCGTTGCTCATGCTTGTTTATTTCCGAACAAAATGCAAAATATAAATCCAACATTTCATAAAAGAAATTGGTTTTACTCCTAATATGCATCAACACCATACATATTCACTTTTCCTTCTGAATTAATCAACTCACATAATACTTATACAGTCCTACTTAAACTTATCCTACACTAACACCATATAAACAATTCTACAATACGTTGCACCTTCATCCACGGGATCGTTGTCAAAAGGACATGCCATGTTCGTGAAAAAAGTCGCCTCCTACTGTGCCTAATGGACTTCTGAAATAGCCTACTAACCAGTAGGCTATGACCAGTAGGCTATGACCAGCCTACTGGTCATAGCCTACTGGCTACCGTTGTAGAATCTTGGCTTACGAACCGGAACTGGATTTATAGAAGCATTCTGAGACCAATGCGGAAGTGTTGTGTGCATAAAGCCCATTGAGCGACCAAATCACTGGAAGTCATTCACTTTCTATGGGCAAAAGCGATATTGAAATAATAAAAATTAATAAAGGCCCAAAGGTTACTTGGAGTCAGAATAGCCGTAGTTCGTAGAATGTTGGTCGATGTTAAAGAAAATGAATGGGAAAATGGTATTTGTTAAAACACCGGTATTAGAGGATGATGGAATACTAGCAATAACAGATAAAGAAAAGGCAAATACATTAGGGAAAGAATTTTGCGAGTGTGCACAGTGGTAACCATCCTGATGATATACACAGACAAAGGAAAGAGAAGTTTTTAAGTGAAAACAGCAACAGCGTTTTTGGAAAATAGCAATAAACGGAACTAAATTGACTGCTACAGGAGAGGATCAGTTGAGTTATGCTATGTTCATAAAATTACCTGAACAAGTGTTAAAGTTAGTTTTGCAACTATTTAATAAGATATGGGAAGAAGGAAGAATACCAAAAAGCTGGAAGAGTGCATTAATACTACCTTTTAACAAACCTGGCAAGGACCTGAATAATGCTGGTAACTACAGACCCATAGACTTAACCTCTCCTCTATGTAAATGGATGGAGAAGTTATTAGTCAGAAGAATTAGTTACTTTCTAGAACAGAGAGGATTGTTTGCGCCATACCAAAGTGGTTTTCGAAAAGGACGGTCAACAATGGATGTTGTCGAAAAGTAAATAATGAGATAGAGAAAGCATTTAAAATGAAATAATTAATGACAATTGTGTTCTTTGATATTGAAAAGGCTTACGATTCTATGTGGAGGGAAGAGTTATTAATTCAATTGAACAGGATGGGAAATAGAGGAAGGTTCTATAATTGGGTATTAGATTTTTTATCTGAACGAAGATTTAGGGTAAAAGTGGGATCAGATTTGTCTGATTAATTCGGAATTGATAATGGAATACCACAAGGCAGTTTCATTAGTCCAGTTTTATTCAATATTATGATCAACGACATTTTCATGAATCTAGATAGAAGGATTGGGTCAGCTCTCTATGCAGACGATGGGGCCATCTGGGCAAGGGGACGAGATAATACAAGTAGGTAAAATTAAGGGAGCAATAAGGAAAATGTAACAGTGGTCATATACTGTAATTGGGGCTTTCTGCTAGTAAGTCTTGCTAGATGTTCTTTACAAGAAAGAAAGTGATAGTCAAACAGAGCCTGAAGTTATATGGGAAAAATATGGAAAAAGTAGATCATTTTAAATATCTGGGTATTTGGCTAGATGGAAAGGGTACATGGAAAATGCATGTGGAGAAGGTGGAAACAAAATGCAAAAAAGTTAGCAAGAATGGGGAGATGACAAACAAGCACTGATGTGTATATGTATAGGGCTCTGATGAGGTCGACGGTAGATTATGGCTATTTTGTTTATGGTGCGGCAGCCAAGACACACTTAAACAAAATTGATAAAGTGCAAAACAAAGCATTGAGAATTTGTGCTGGTGCAATAAGATCAACGCTGATTAAGGCAATCCAGGTAGAACTGGGAGAAGTACCATTAGAGATAAGCTTATGCTTACATATTGGAGCCGATTACGGGGGTGTGGTAATGAAAACTCTACCAAGAGTGTAATTCAGGAATGCTGGGAATACTAGATTCCAAGGTAATGGCTTTGGCTGGGTAACGAACGCTAAATCAGAGGAATACAGGCTGGAAAATATTTGTTTTAATTCCCCTACCCCTATTAGTAATGTCCCCCCCTGGCTATTCCCGAGACCTGAAATAGACTTAAATATAATGGAATTAAAGAGAGAATGGGGAAAGAGTGAGATAGGACATCTGGCAAGTAATTATGTAAGAAGCAAATATTATAGTTATTTAGATATGTATACAGACGGGTCCAAAGATGAAAAGGATAAAGTAGGCATAGGAACTTCATCAATCAATGAATGTTAAAATAGGGAAAAGAATACCTGATCAGCTGTCAGTTTATACAGCAGAAATGATGGCGGTCATCATAGGCCTACAGTTGGTGGAGGAAGTAAGACCAGACAGAGTGGTATGCTGTGTTGATTCAGGAAAGACAATCATTAAAATACAAATGCAAAAGGTTTGGCAGGAATATTGGGATATAAATGAGACAGGAAGACACTTTTATAGTATACAAAAACAGGTGGGGAAAGGAGGGGTGGGCGGGAGCAGGAAGGAGGAGACAGTCATTACCCGCCTCAGATTAGGGCATACAGAGCTTAATAGTACGCTACACAGAATTGGCAAACATCCTACTGGTAAATGTAGATTGTGTGATCATCCTGAATCTGTGCAGCATGTTCTTATGGAATGCAAGGGATATGAGAGAGAGAGGAGAGAAAAGCAGCACTGCAAAGGGAAAAAGTGAGCTTCACGGTAGGGAACATGTTGCAAGGATCGGGGAAAATTAGGTGTGAGTAAGTACTGAGGGAAACAGGGTTAATGGATATATATAATTATTATTTTTATTATTATTATTATTTTTCATCTAATGTACCACACTCCAGTCCGGTAGGTGGCGGCAATGCACCTGTAAGTTGGATGTCATCCGCCAATCAAATCTAAAAGAAGAAGAACAAGAAGGAAGAACCTGCAGAAGCAAAAATGGCGGAACGTGGATACAGTTTCTCTCTCACCACATTTAGGTGAAGTTAAACATAATACTGTCGTAATATCGTAACCAGGCGCTAGCCTGTGGTATGTGACTGTTCGTGGTTTGAAATCGCTTGTTTCACGCAACTGAAGACTTTCGTCTGTTTGTTTGTTGTTGCCGTTTTAGCGATGAAGTCTTGACGATGCATTGTCATTCCCGTTGAATGGAATCGTTAGCACGCCAGCTAAATGTACCGACATCATTTAATATACTCGCACAAATGGCTTATTCGTAGCCCCGTTATAAATGACCGATGGACCTACATATTTAACTACATATTATTAAGTTTGCGGAGTGCTTCATAATTGGGAGTGCTAAAAACAAGGAACTGTCTACATTAGCAATGATAGCTTAGTGAGCTTGCCATGCCAACTTTTGGTTTCAGTTTTATGTCCGTTATGAACTGACGCTTTACTGCACAATTATCTAATTATTCCCGTTGATATGTCTGTATTTAAGTATACTGATGATATTAATGATACTTCCTCAACTTAATGTGAATGTTGCAAACACGCTTTGCATTTTCAGTCCTTCAGGAAAACTGGTCCAGATTGAGTATGCCCTGGCAGCCGTAGCAGCAGGAGCCCCTTCAGTCGGGATTAAAGGTAACAACAAAACAATACAAATGTTTTTTAAAATTTTAATTTCATAATGTATTTCACGTTGTATCTGTATTTCCACTAGACAGGGTGGGGGAAAAAAGGACAAGATATTTGTTGAAAATGTTGACGGTACAGTGGAAAAAATGTAATGGGTCATTTAATGTGACTAGTTTTTATGTCATTGTTTTTCAGCATCCAATGGCGTTGTACTGGCGACAGAAAAGAAACAGAAGTCCATCCTTTACGATGAGCAGAGTGTTCATAAGGTGGAACCCATCACCAAGCACATAGGGATGGTCTACAGTGGGATGGGGCCAGACTACAGGTGTGTGTGTGTGTGTGTGTGTGTGTGTGTGTGTGTGTGTGTGTGTGTGTGTGTGTGTGTGTGTGTGTGTGTGTGTGTGCGCGCATGCGCACACACTAATGTACTCATTTTTCCATTGGATTTGTGATGTATAGCAATATTGAAGAGTGTTATTATTGTAATAATCACAGGACTCTGCAGTGTACTCATTATGCATAACTCTGCAATTTTAGTAACTGCAAAATCAAGTTAATGCATCACGCCACTATTTATTCTGCTCTTTAGAGTTTTAGTGCGTCGAGCCAGAAAACTGGCCCAACAGTACTTCTTGGTCTACCAGGAGCCAATCCCCACTGGACAGTTGGTTCAGAGAGTTGCCTCTGTGATGCAGGAATATACACAGTCTGGGTAAGTTTTGGGTATGAATGAAAAACACAGCAACATTGCACCTACACATATTACATATTACCTACATATACCTATATGTTTGAAAATGTGTCAACCCATTTTCAATCGTCGTATAATTGTGTATTCAGAAACATTTTCAAATATTGGTTCTTTGTTAATTACTCAAGTGAACAAAACCTAGAAAAACATTTCGATTCTAACCTGGTATATTATACCAGTACCAATATTACTAGACTCCATGCTTGGGTGCGATATTTGGCAGCTTGTTTAGCAGCATTTATATGATCATTCATGTTCCGCATGTGACCGCAAAAAAATCCAGAGTATCCAAATACTGAAATGTATATCAAACTGTGATATAAAAAAGCTTGCGTGAAACAGACCTAAAGTATTGAACTTATGCAACGGTGAAATGTATGCAATTTGCGATTATACACATTGTATTTAAAGTTGAATAAACTTAGTACCAAATTTCACGGCACACCACAAGTTAGAATTATTTTGTGCAGTATACTGATTAAGCACTGAGTGATTCAGTCTAAACTAGTTTAGTAGTTTTTTTTTCTCTACTACAGGTCAAAAATAAGAAAGGCTTGATTTATTTTGTTTCCCATCTAGTGGGGTGCGTCCGTTTGGTGTGTCATTGCTGATTGCTGGATGGGATGAAGATCACCCCTACTTGTTCCAGTCTGATCCTTCTGTAAGTGTCTAATTTTAAGCACGGACACATGCATTGTGGTCGTCAGGGTTTGTTGTTGAACTGTTATGTCATGTACTTGTTTGGCTCATCTGTAATTACCACCATGTAACAGCCTACCAACCGTTTCGAGTTGAAATGTGCATGATGAAATTTTCTGTTTTCTTAATGTACTTTTTTTGCTATCGACAGGGAGCATATTTCGCATGGAAAGCCACAGCCATGGGGAAGAACTATGTAAATGGAAAAACATTCCTAGAAAAAAGGTATCCTGAAACTTTTGTTTTTCATTTCATATGGTAATGGTTTTGAAAGTAGTCTGAACTGTTATTACTATAACTGGAAGCGTCAAGTCATCTTATCCAGCATCAGGGTCCCGTAGGGGGAGTGATATAACGAATGTGGTTTCTCTTAAAAATACATTTTACCTACCTTAATGTTGAAATATGAGGGGCAATAGTTGTAGTGTAGAAATTACTTTATTCTTGAAGCTCTGTTTTACACACCTTTGTTTTACACACACAAGAATAGTTTTCTATAAGGAGGGGAAAAAATATTTAGCTTAGGCTAAATGGCTAACGACCAATGGGTAAATAATGTTACCTTTGTAGAAACCAATTACAATCAGTACCGAACAATAGAGAATATGTACTGTATTGGTTTAGGAAAAAAGATGGTGTGTTGATGCTGTTTAATATGTATTAACGCTAGGTATTTATGTGAAAGGAAGTTAAAATAACAGTTTATTTGGCCTTTCCCTCAAGGTACAACAACGATCTGGAACTTGAAGATGCCATCCACACAGCCATCTTGACACTGAAGGTATATGGATTTATTTAACACATTCACGTGCCCCTTTATGTCTCACGATTATTTCCAAATGAGCAGGGACACCTTGACCTGTGATCTGTAAACAATAATGGTTGACTAATGGATCCTAACCATCTTCTTTTCCACGGTTAATGTTGCAGGAGAGTTTTGAGGGCCAGATGACAGAGGAGAACATCGAAGTTGGAATCTGCAACGAGGCTGGCTTCAGACGGCTTACCCCGGCAGAGGTCAAAGACTACCTGGCAGCCATTGCGTGAAGTGTTTTTTCTGTCCACATGATCACATTTTCAAATTAAAGACATGGCAGTGTATCATTATCCCAATTGGCATTGTAACATCCGAATATTTATCAGCTTGTTGCACTTCAACTGAATTGGAAAGTGGACTATGATTCAAGTCAAATCTCAATGTTCTTCTACTTGGAGCGTGTCATCCCCATGTACATGTGATATAATGCACCTCATGTGATTTATAATGCACCTAAAACGATTACAACCAGGGTTGGAAGTGTAGTTCACGGTTTCATCATACGTGCACTGAGAGCGAACAAAGTAAGGGCTTGAGATTTTACCGACGATCATCTTACAGCGCTTTTCCAGGTTTTTTCCCAGTTTATATACTTTTTACTTTCTCTGTATACGTTGACGTGTGCAACCAAATAAACGGTCTTCATGTTACATCTGGTGTCTGAACTTCTCTTAAAATCAAGAAAGGATGAAAAAAAAAAAGCCCCCGTCTCCTCTCTCCTCCTGTCTCCTCTCTCCTGTCTCATCCGTGTCGAGGAGGCACACTGGATATTTGAGCGCGGACTAGCAGCGCGCGCCGGCCAAAAAAAACAGCCGGAACCTCGTTTTCCCCAACACTCATATCGCTCCGCGTACGTAATCCTAGAGCCTGCTGGAAAGTGCTCCGTTTTCGTCGTTCCCCGCGGTTGTAAGACAATCCACCATCGGGCCTGCGATCGCCGTGACTAAACACCATTTATCGGCGACTTTGCCTTTCATATAAGCGCTCTAGCGGTGTCTTTAACACGGACCTCCCCATCGGCGTTTTTTTACGCGCGCTACCGCTCAACATCCGCTGACGTTTGTGGCGCCAGAATCAAGGGGAGGGTGTGCGTGTGTTTGTGTGTGTGTCTCCCTCTCTCTCCCCCCGGATGGGTTATGACTTTATTTGAACCGCGTAGTAGCCATTTCCGATCCGAAATAACAGCGCTCCTCGGTTCGTCGCCATCATCACCGCAGTATAAGTAGGTCGACGACATGGTGTTTCTACGCAGCGGCGGCAGCGGCGGCGGCGCGACCGCGAGCCGCGCGGCGGCGGCGGCGGCGGCGGCGGACCTGAACGTTAGCTCCGAGTTCCTGTCGCTGGTTCCCGCGTCGGAGAAGCGGTCCGCCCGCAGCGCTGCCCGGTCCCACCGGAGCCCGGAGGACAGCCCCAAGGGCTCCACCGGCAGCACCACAAATGTACGTTAACCGGGTGACATGACGTGTGTTTACCGTTAACCCCCCAGATAACCAGCTAGTTAACGGCTGGGGGGTGGGTGGTGGTGGTGGGGGTGGGTGGCGGTTGAAGTAGCTAACTGTGTTAGCTAACTGCTAACTAGCCAACAACCACAACAACACCGTCCCTCCAGACCCGTGTTGTTGTTGTTGTTATTGTTCACTCGCCCGACCGGCGATTTGTCATTCCGACCGTACTTTCATTACAACAAATGTCCGAAACTGAAGTTTGCCGTGTGTGTGTCCAGCAGGGCAAGCTGTCTAGAAACGGTTCCCATGTTGTTAACTTTGTGTGTAACTTTTTTTTTTTTTTTACTTGTGAGCGGCTATCCACCGGGGGGGACAGATAGACGGACGGACGTGTCCTGTCTTACCTCCTGCCTCAAGAAAACACGTTTATATATATATATATATATATATATATATATATATATATATATATATATATATATATATATGTATATATATATGTGTGTGTATGTATATATACTCATGTGCACAAGTTTGTCAAAGTCGTCCATTTAATTAGCAGAAATACAATACTTGGTATGCATACTCTTGGACGTTCACACACATGAGCAGGTGATATCCAGTGTGGCCGGTCCATGCATTGCCTACAACATCAACAGAGCGATGCACTGTACTACTAAAATGTACTACTACTCAACGGCATCAGTGGAGCAAGAGTTAAACGTGTGCTTCATGTAGTTTTAATAATAATAATAATAATAAAAATTTTATTTATATAGCGCTTTTCAAGACACCCAAAGACGCTTTACATAAGTACACATAACACAAAGAAGGGAGGAATACAGCAGAGACACAAGGAGAGTGGAGGAAAAAAAGCCATATCCCAGCCTGAAGTCCGGGGGGGGGGGGGGGGGGGGGGGGGGGGGGGGGGGGGGGGACTACAGTTTGGGTTTTCTAGATGAAGTTGTAATTTGAGAGTCTTGTGTCCTCTCAAACGACCGACTTTTAAGACTTATTTGGCTAATGACATCCCCCCTAGGGCCATGCTGGTGTCATGGAGGGAGCAGAGGGGAAGAAGAAGGAGCAGGAGGAGGCCAGCTTCGCCCGGGACAGGAGCAGAGGACGAGTTAAACAGGGGACGTCTTTTTCCAAAATGAACGGGCAGCCCTGCCTGTCCCCGAATGAAGACAAAGCCGGAGGACACTGCACCAGGTCTCAACAGGCTGTTCTGTTGTACATTTAATGTGTTGATGCAGTGAGAGCTGCATGTTTCTTCAATTAAGTAGTGTTATACTGTTCGTCACTGAACGGTATAACACTGACATTATAGAAATCTTTACTATTTGACATTCAAGCATGACTAATAAAATAAACATTAATTATTTGGCAATTTTTCTATCTAATAAGTTGGATGTCGAAGTTTAGAACAGTTATTGGAGATGATCGATTGATTTCTTTCAACAGAAAGTCTCCTCGGCTGCAGGGAGAGGGTAAAGCATGCAGTGGAAGGCAGCAAGCAGGTAGAGAAATGATGGAAAAAAGTCCCTGCAGTTATTTGGAAATGTAGTAAATGTAACATATTGGGTGCCATGTAATGTTTAAATGTCTTGTGTTTGAAAGTTTAATATATTTCTACTCAAATGTTGTTATTTACAACTTTCTTTAAAACACAGACCTATACAAAGCCTATAACTATATAGTGGAAGAGTCACGTGATCAGCTCTGACAATACTAAATTATTAAATTCTTAATTTAGTTTACTCTTGAATTTCGGCGTTGGCCCCCAAAATCCTAAAAAGCATGTAAAATGAATATACTGCAAAATATTAAAGCATGAACAACTATCACACATAACTCCATGTTTTATTTTATGTATTTTTCGTATTTGTCTCAGATGTCCCAGATGAGGTGGAGTGCTCCTCTACCCCTAAAAGATGTCGCTTCAGTCTGCAGAGCCAGCAGGTGGATGAGGATGAGGAGGACGACGAGGAAGGGGAGGACCACTCGGTGCGACGTAGCTCCCGCATAACCAGACTGGACTCCCGCAAGCAGTCGGTGCTCTATGACCGCCTCATCACAAAGTAGGTCCTGTCAAACCTAGTCACACCATGCTTCAGGAGGCACTTTTCTTTTTTTATACAGTGTGTGTGTGTGTGTGTGTGTGTGTGTGTGTGTGTGTGTGTGTGTGTGTGTGTGTGTGTGTGTGTGTGTGTGTGTGTGTGTGTGTGTGTGTGTACATACACACACGTGGGATTTGTCCTTCTCCTAGATCACTTCTACATGTCAGTGTTCATTTGTTTGTTTTCAATTTTTTTGCGTGTCTGGGAAATGTAGTGATGGTTTAGCCTCTGGTTGTTTGCCTTTTTGCCTCAGCACGGCTGAAGCAGTTCTCCAAAAGATGGATGACATGCAGAAGATGAGACGCAGAGTCCGAAACAGAGATAGAGACACTAAAGAAGAGGTAAAGAAACTATTTTCAACCTACCACGCTTACTATACAGCATGCAACAACTTGCATGCTGCTATATATATATATCGGTGCCATTCGTGAAACTAACAGTAAAACTAAATGCATTCTCCTCTTGTTGACGTTCTCTTCCTGAAAGCTGGGAATGTACTTCTCAGAAGACAGGAGGCGACATTCACTGAGGACTGCTCTGAAAAGCATTGATACCCAGGAGAAAGTCAATCAAGGTGAGAGAGAACATCTAACAGCATTTTTCATGCACAAGGTTAATTCATTATTGCTGTAAGACATTTTATAACATGCATACATGTTTTAACTATACTCTAAACTCCAGAATGGTGTACAAATATTTAAAATTAAGCTAGAATGATCATTTCTATCCATTTATTTCCAGCTCCAAATATTGTTGGCTTATGTCCATTTCATAATTTTGCATGCTTTTATTACATACAAATTCACAGGAGTTGATAAGAATGAAGAAGATGATGATGACGACAATGTGGTGGAAGTGGAAGCGCAAGGAGAGGAGGAAGAAGAGGGGGAAGATGAGGATGAAGAGGAAGAGGAGGAGGAGGAGGAGGAAGATGGGGATGATGAAGAGGGGGAAGATGAGGAAGAAGACAACCAGAAGCGCTATGACTTCAGGCAGAGAAAGGCCATGGATCGCTATCAAGCCCCACAGGAGGGTAGGCTGCTTTAAAATGATAACTCCTAATATAAGAATGTTATTAGGACTTCCTCTGCATTAAGGAAGATGTGCCCCCTTTTCTTTATATTTTCACTTCCTGTTCCCCTACTACCCCATCTCTATTTAACAATGTTCATGTCTCCTGCCAGAGCCCAAAGAAACTCGGAAGCGCTCGATGTACTTCAAGGGCCACTCATCTCCCACCAGACACAGATTCAGGTTCAACTCCAATGCCCCCAGAAGCCCCTACAACCGACGGAGAAGCAGCAGGTCAGTGTGCTAGCCCAACCACTGGCCAATCAATATCAACTGCACAAAGAAATAAGGCAGGCCCCTTGTGATGTCCCAGTTAGGGAGTGTCCACTTATGTTTGTAGTGCCTTTTTATTTTGCTCTGTTCCTACAAACAAGCAATTGTGTATTAAGGGTGCAATTTGTGTGCAATTTGCAGGGCAAAATTCATGAAAAGTATCACAGAATATTGAAAAAGTTTTTAAAGAGTGCATTGCCATCAGTATATGATTGGCCTAGCCCAAGCTTGCATTATTGCCTGTATGTACTTTTCATTTCCGCTTCTGGTTTTTCTTTCTTTCTGCTGTATCCTTAGGAGTTCTGAAAGGTAAGACGGCTTCTGTTCTTTATTTCAGGCAATTTACTGTTGCTTTCTGTTTGTGCACCAGGGCACGCGGTGAAAGTATTAATTCCTCATTCAACAAGTTAATTGGAGTTAACCTTCTGGCTGTTAATGCCTCTCCTTGCCGTTTTTTCAAAATGGTTTTGCGATTGGCCAATCAAGCCCCATTCAGTGTGTTCTTTATCTGACCACAGTGTTTCATAGTGGTTGTGAATCCTTTAGTTTTAGTAAATATATTGTCAATTTGGATCACAAAAACGCATCACATGTGGTATTCTGTTAGATTCTTGCAGCACCTGTGTAGTTTAAATCCAATTTTAATGTCTCAATTTGATCAACAACAGAAAGTAGATTTTCATTCCTAATGAAATGGCCCAATCTTCACAGCTGTTTCATACATTCAAGTTCTATTCCTATTTAAAGACATTGGCGGTGCTGTTGGTTTCAAAAGAATCATTAAACTCTGGGTTTTGGTTCATAAGATGTCAACAACCCCTGTAAATCTGCCAAAATGCTGGTTTTCCAAGGAGTTTCAAGCTGTAGTCTTTGAAATAGACCCGACAGCTTTTTTCTACTAAAGCCGTCTTGTCTTCTCACTGAAAAACCTTTTTATGTGTGATTTGGTTAAGGCGGTGCATGTAGTAGTGGATCACCAGGCAAATGTTGCAGCATGTTTTCTTTTCATTATCAGAAGGAGGCATGCTATCCACAGCAGCGACTCCACCTCTTCCTCCTCTGACGAGGAGACCTTCCAGAGAAGGAGGAGTAAACCCAGGAGCAGACCGGTTAACAGGTGAGCCATCTTGGTTCATAATAAGCTAGTGACCTGCACACTATAGCCAAGACACTACCTGTGGCCTCCATTGTCCGTAATATCAATACATTAATTTAAACTTTATTTAGACCGGTAATCTCATTGAGACACAGGGTCTCCTTCTCAAGGGAGACCTGGTCAAGACAGCAGCAATACAACACAAAGTTGCAAATTAGACAGGACATTCAATACAGAGACAAAATAGAACACAAACCATAAAAGTGATAAGTGTAAGGGTGCCATGGTTGTATTCAGATACCAACACTATGCAAGCCCCCACAGATGCTTGCTCCAGACAAGTCAAATATTTAAATGGTCAATTCTTACACACATCATACATGCAAGCAAACATCAGCTGGTGCTGCAAGATGGTAGTACCCTTGTATGTAACACATTATACAATTATTGCTTAACTTTAACTTGGTATGTTACTGTTAGACATTGATTAGCAAAAATGTAGGGTGATTAGGGCAAGGTAAACTTGTTGTCTATTTATTTTTGACCATGCAAAGTCATTACACATTGCTTAAACTTAGAATTGTGATCGACATGAATCCATGACATTTACATTGTCCCTATCTGCCTCTAGCTGCTCTTGAGCAAGAGAAAACCAATAAACATAAACCTAAATATGATTGTGTAAGTGTTTTTGAGAGTATTCATGTACTCCTTTGGAAACGACGAGTATCCGAAGCCTTACTCTCTTGAAATGAGAAGGAATAAATAGAACAAACATTTAATTTTCTTTTCTTTAGATGTCTGCCCATGAACCTTGTGAAAGAAGACCTACTGGGTCTCCACAAGGACAGGATGAAAATCGGAGCCAGTCTGGCTGATGTGGACCCCATGCAGATAGACAAGACGGTAGGCTCTTTAGAGAGAATCTATTTATCTTGTATCCTATACTAGTGTCTGAGATGGATCAGAAGCACAACTGGCATTCAACATCATCTCCACGGAACATGGCGTTATTCAGAGATTGAGAATGAATGGGACGAAGGCATCCTGGAATGCCTTAGAAGTGGGCAGTGGTGGCCTATACGTTAGAGGAGTTTGTGACAAAGCAGCGCTTGTCCTTCCCTCATTACCACCACTGAGGTGCCCTTGAGCTAGGCCCTTAACCCCACCTGCTCGAGTGGAGCTGCTCAGTGGCCAGCAGGTCAGACTGAGGTTGTACTGAATTTGTAACTTTGAATGTGATCAGGGTGTCCAGACCAAAAATGCTTGGTTGTCTGACAAAAGATGATTTTAGAAAGAGAGAAGAGAAGTGTATGACTGTGTGTTTGTGTTCCAGGTGCGTTTTGACAGCATTGGCGGGCTGTGTAGGCACATCGCCTCACTTAAGGAGATGGTTGTCTTCCCTCTTCTCTACCCCGAGGTCTTCCATAAGTTCAGCATACAACCACCCAGGTAGTTTGTGTGTTTGTGTTGTTTTTTTTTGTTTACTAAATGTAATGTAAACTCTACCGTATATGAAACTATCTAGTAGACTTACAATAGTATACAGTTTGGTATAAAATTGTCGAATCGCCATTAAAAACTGTTGTTCGTCATAAAAACTTTGTACTGCACAATTTAAAAGCAGTGTGTGAACACCTTTTTTAAAATGTGAATCGGATCGAAGCGGGTACAGCGATACAGGCACCAACTACCAAACGTGAGTTAAAACATCCCATCCAGATGATAAACTGTTTGTTCCGGTGTGACCAGGGGCTGTCTGTTCTACGGTCCTCCCGGCACAGGGAAGACCCTGGTGGCCAGAGCTCTGGCCAACGAGTGCAGCCAGGGAGAGAGGAAGGTGGCCTTCTTCATGAGGAAGGGAGCCGACTGCCTCAGCAAGTGGGTGGGCGAGTCTGAGAGGCAGCTCCGACTGCTGTTTGACCAGGTGGGTTAGTGCTAGGGCTGCAACTCACGACTATATTCATAGTCGATTCATCTGAGTAACAATCGTTTTTTTTAAATTTAACATTTAGTCTAGAAAATGTCACGAATAATAGCAAATGCCATCACACGTTAGCAGAGTCCAACATGAGATCTTAAATTTGCTTGCTTTATCTAACAAGTAGCCAAGAAAAATGAAAGTATTAATTTTATAATGAACCATGAACCAAACATTTGAGTTTCTGAAACATTAAGCGGCAAATATTTGGTATTTGTTCTTGATAAATGACCTTAATTTTCTGTCCATAGACTAATCGCAGCAGCAATTAATGCATAATATAACCAATGACAATCAAGTAGGAATACATGATTCATGGATACATATAATACAATCAATTGTTGTGTTTTATATCTGTCCCTCTGAAATGCTATTCAATTATTGTGTGCATCACAAAATAAATATAGCCCAATGAACAGGGCACAAAATTAGGACCTGCCACCAGCCAAATGCTAAAATTGGTTAAAAAAAATGGCTGCATCACTCACCAGCCAAAAAATATAATGGTCATCTATTGAGTGGCATTTATTTTGTACCCTGCCAACCAAGCTTGTTATGCCACTCTAAAAAAAGCAGCCTTTTTCGAGAATGATTTGGTCGTTCATATTGTGAGATGTAGTCATGCAGCTTTTGTGAATATGTGAGTAAGAGAATTTGTGTCCCATGGAATTGGTCCACAGGCGTACCAGATGCGTCCAGCAATCATCTTCTTTGACGAGATTGATGGCTTGGCCCCAGTCCGGTCCAGTCGGCAAGACCAGATCCACAGGTGAGCAGCTATTATTACTGCTGATACAAATGGGCCGTTGAAAATAACGTCAGTCAAATATAACCTCAACTGTCACTGAGGAAACTGTCATTTCCTTTACATTTTGATCATTTATATTTTGATATACAACTGATTAGTAACATGCTTGATAACCCTAATCCTTCAATAAATAGTCTAAATGGTGAAGCCTATTTTTCTATACTCCTGTGTGAAATAAATACTTCTACAAATGAGTATTTAAAAAAAAAGAAATCATCACTTTACTACAATACAGGCTTTAAAATCAGGATAATGCCACATAATCATATCACGATATTACGATATCCAAAATCTAAGACGATATCTAGTCTCACCATATGGATATAATATCGCTATATTGTTCAGCCCTGCTTTGAATTTAATTTTTTTCACAAGTTCCATCGTGTCAACTCTCCTGGCCCTGATGGACGGGCTGGACAGCCGGGGAGAGGTGGTGGTGATCGGAGCCACAAACAGACTGGACTCCATCGACCCGGCTCTCAGAAGACCAGGACGCTTCGACCGAGAGTTCCTCTTTGGCCTGCCGGATAGAGGGGTAGGCGTCCCGACATAGTCTCCCTCCTCCTGCTAGGGGTGGGCGATATATATCGTTTACGATAATATTGTCATTGTTGTTTTAACGATGTGCACATTTACGTTATCGAGTATGCAAATGACTTCACTAAAACAACTGAAAACACACGTTGAAACCCCACACATTCACTAAACAAGAGTTACGTAACTTGCGTGCAGCAGCACACCGCAGCATGCCTAGGTGGTCACATGATCTCTCACTGGCACGTTCCCGGCAGGTTAGCATGCCTCTAAACATAAACATTTGAAAGACAACATGGACACACCGCTGGACCCGAGATATATACAGTGCCTGGTCGGAAATATTTCAGCGAAACTGCTCTGCCCAAGTAATGATGTTTATTACTTTTATTTGCTCTTGCAGACAAATACAAATAAATAAGAGCATTTTTCCTTTAAAACGTTGTGTCCATTAATATCATCCATGAGAAACAATTAATGAGCTATACCTCATTAGCTGTTAAAAACACACATTTAAAAGAATATCGTCTGATTATCATTATCGTCAAAATCCCCCAAAATATCAAGATATTATTTTGTGTTCATATCGCACACCCCTACCTCCTGCTGATCACAACCTCTAAAGCCTGAATGGATGTCTCCATGTTGTACCAATGTAATAATGCTAGTGACTGTAGCCGTGTAATGACACTATGAGGCGGTGTCATAATGCACAGGAAATACAGGAACAGAGTCCCACCTAGAACTTCCCTTGCAACCACGTCTGCGCTCATCATTGTTACTATGCCATCATAGTGTTATACCAATTAAGCAGACCCACATAAGCTGTTCATAAAAAACACACACACACACACACACACACACACACACACACACACACACACACACACACACACACACACACACACACACACACACACACACTTTTGCTCTAGTTTGTAATGGAAATGTTTGCATATCAGGCCAGGAAGGATATTCTGAAGATTCACACAAGACAGTGGTCTCCTCAGCCCTGTGATGCTTTCCTGGAGGAACTGGCTGACAAATGTGTTGGTATGCATACTTTATTTACCCTTGTATACACATAACAAGAATGGCATGATAAAGGCCTATCAGTTTGGCAATGCCTGCCAAGTGCAGTACAAGCATAAAAGCCACAGTTGTTTTTATATTGTTAATAACTCGTAGCTGTTTCATGCCTGTCAAATTATTGGCATTATATGTAGCAAAAATACATAATCAATGAATTTCTTCTGGCTTACTTGATAAAATGTTTAGTGTTTAGAGGTTGTTTTCCCAGCGATGTGTTTGTCTGTCAATGATGTGAGGCAAGAGATGTGACAGTGTGGAAAAGCCTGCTGACAAATGTAGAAACACATGAGGCATAAAAACTACTAAATGAAGAACCACACCTTGTTTGCAGGGTCCAAAATTAACTTTTCGAATTTTGGCTTTTACCTGGTGTAGTGGAAAAAGCAGTTTTTGATGTGTAAAAAATAATTGATACGTTTGGCATTTGTCATCACAACCTAATTGGTAGTAGATAGCGAGGGCACTGAGTGGGTCGCAGAGCATATGACAAACCTTATAATGTTTAGAAAGAAGCCGGTTAATTTATTAACTAATGTTTCAATGTTAATTTATGTTTCAATGTCTTACTATTTCATTGAGTTTAGCCCCAATTGTTGCTGCTTTTTGTTCGCTCCATGTTTTTAACAGTAAGTATCGTTGATTACTTCAGTATTGGTAAATAATTATTGTAATTATTTTTGGGTCGTGACTTAATGACTAATAACACTTGTGGGTCCTGAGGCTAGACCAGTTGAGAACCACTGTTTTTGAGTACCTTTTTAAAAAAAAACTTGGGATGTGTCCCTAAAGCAAGCCTTGTCTCCTAGGTTACTGCGGGGCAGACATCAAAGCGGTGTGCTCTGAGGCAGCTCTGTGTGCCCTGCGCCGCCGCTACCCCCAGATCTACGCCTCTTCCCAGAAGCTGGTCCTGGACATCGACTCCATCACCATCGGCAGCAAAGATTTCCTGTCGGCCATGACTAAGATGGTGCCCGCTGCTCAGAGGTAACCAGCACCAGGGGCTGACATTGACATTGTTTTGTGAGCTGCCGTACAGGTTTTTTTGGTAAATACATATTTTGTAAGGCACGTGGTAAATTAATAAAATGGGGACTTTTTTGTTAACATCAGCACAGTGTTATTAACATCAGCAGAAAAAAGAAAACGGTTGAAGAATAAAAGGTCAACATCAGGAAATGCATTGTGAGAGACCTCAGCATAATCGGGTTTGAATCAGACTAGTAACTAATTCAACACGCCGATGACTTCATCAGGTTTTGTTTTTGCAGCTGTATGTCCTTGTCCAGAACAGCGTTAATGTGTGCTGGGTTTAAAATGTGCCAACTGGATGTGATTGATGTGTGAATGTAGAGCGGTGGTGTCACCAGCCAAGGCTCTGATCCCAGCCGTCGTCCCCCTGCTCAGCGCTGCTCTACACAACCTTCTGGACACCCTGACCAGGGTCTTTCCTCACGTCGAGTTGGGACTGAAGAAAAAAGGACACGCAGGTGTTTGTGCTTTTTGTTTGCCCTTTGCCTTTATCACTGTTAAATGTCAACGTATAAACTGCGGAGGCACCGTCATTTTCACTGCCGACACTTTTCACAGAGGCGTCGTCGTAGGACAAACACAGGTGTCGCTCATAACACTAATTCAGGGTCTGCTCCTATTATGCACGAACACGGGTAGTAGACTTATCTTAACTAGTTTAGTCTACTGCCCATGCTCTGGACAGGGTTGCACCAACTAAGTATAAGTTTGTTACTAATGCTACAGGATAATGAGCTGACTCTTACGACTGGTCAACAAAGCCCCAATTTTGTTGATGGTTCTAGCAAAATTCTGTTGCACCACCAATACGTAAGTAATGTCCTAATGTGTTTGTCCTACGATAACAACTTCTGTGAGTAACACGGGTCTATTGTATGATACTGATTTATTCACATGCATTTACTGAACTGTACAGACGTGACTCATAACTCTGACTATATCTGTTTCAATATATCTGTTTCAAGTTTATTTTTCATATGCGCGATAACAGCGTGATTGCCGGAGGAATATGCTTGGATTCTGGTCAATGATCACAACATGGCACCACAACACTATGTAAGTAAGTAAGTAAGAATGTGAATAATGTAAAAGTGTGCGTGTATGTGTTCAGATGTCCGCCGTGGTGTGTTGGAAGAGGATGATGATGTGCTCAGTGAAGATGAAGAGAACCTGTCCCCTCACCCCTCTCAGCCACAACCCAAAACCCCCGCTACACAAGGATGCCTCGACTTCACTCGGTGCGTTGCAGTCCACATCAGAAAATCAAGTGGTGTTTGCGTTGCTACTTACTTCCTGCCCCGACGATATGCGTTTGTCCTGCTCAGAATCAGAATCAGAATAAGATTTATATATAATATTACAATAAAAAATACAATTAAAAGTATGTAACTATAAAAATAACAAATAGTATGTCTGTTTTGTAGATAAGGCGGACCGATGTTTCCATTCTTGGTTCACCTCCTGGTCCGACTATCATATGCAGTATCTAACACCAACTTGTTGTTGTTGAGTTGGGTCAAACCCTCTTCCCCACTCTTAAGATTATATTTTTGATCTTTTTTTACATTTATTTTAGTGCAATAGTGCACATTACACTGTATTTATATTTTTTACTATTTAAGGACTGCTGTTGCCGGCTATTTGTTTACTGAGGCTGTTTTTGTGGTATTTCCCTGTGTCTTCTACTTTCCTGTGTCGTTTAATGCACCGACCAGGTGTAGCGCTCCTAATCTCGTTGGATTCTGTTTCATAGTTGATTAATCTAACAATCATTTTTTCGATTAAATCATGTAGTCTAGAAAATGGCAATAAATAATAGCAAATGCCATCACAAGTTACCAGAGTCCAAAGTGATGTCTTAAATGTGCTTGCTTTTTCTGACAAGCAGACAAGAAAAACTACAAGTATTCATTTTTGTGTTCTATTCAGTTAAAAATAATCCTGTTGTCCTCCTGCCCTACGTCACCACACTCCAGCACTGCGTTGAGCCAGCCGACCTCTTACCGGCCCAGGCTGCTGCTGGAGGGCCGGCCGGGCTCGGGCCAGAGCTCCCATCTGGCTCCTGCCGCCCTCCACGCCCTAGAGAAGTTCACCGTGTACACCCTGGACGTGGCCGTCCTGTTCGGAGCCAGCGCTGCGGCGCCGGAGGAGATGTGTGCTCAGGTACAACCCGTGTTTAGTTTAGCATGTTGGACACAGTGGGGTCACCACGCACTAAGACAAACGGTATGGAAAGATGAATGCAAATCAATGGTATTCCAACTTTCACACTGTACAAGCTGTACACCTGGTGAAACTAAATGTTTTGCAGTTGCAGACGTATAGTCTTTCCATTTTCAGACCTGAAGCTGGAACCGGTTTCAGTCAATGAGAAAGTGCGCTTCATATGGCCTGTGTTAAACCAGAAATATGAACCCAAGACAATGAAGTGACGTAAGTTGTGTAATAAAGTTAAACAACACTGGCTGGTGTCTTGTTTTCCTGCAGATGTTTCTGGAGGCCAAGCGGACCTCTCCCAGTATCCTGTACATCCCCCACATCGGACAGTGGTGGGAGACGGTGGGCCCGGCCCTGAGGGCCACCTTCCTCAGCTTGCTGCGCTCTATCCCTGCCTTCTCCCCCATACTGCTGCTGGCCACCTGTAACCTGCCTTACCACCTGCTCAGTCCAGAGGTACAGACATCCATCCATCCATCCATCTTCTACCGCTTATCCGGGGTCGGGTCGCGGGGGCAGCAGCCTAAGCAGGGAAGCCCAGACTTCCCTTTCCCCAGCTACTTTGTCCAGCTCTTCCTGGGGGATCCCGAGGCGTTCCCAGGCCAGCCGAGAGACATAGTCCCTCCATCGTGTACTGGGTCTTCCCCGGGGTCTCCTACCAGTGGGACGTGCCCTGAACACCTCACCAGGGAGGCGTCCGGGAGGCCTCCTAACTAGATGCCCGAGCCACCTCATCTGGCTCCTCTCAACGCGGAGGAGTAGCGGGTCTACTCCGAGCTCCTCCCGGATGACCGAGCTTCTCACCCTATCTCTAAGGGAGAGCCCAGCCACCCTGCGGAGGAAGCTCATTTCGGCCGCTTGTATCCGCGATCTCGTTCTTTCGGTCATTACCCAAAGCTCATGACCATAGGTGAGGGCAGGAACGTAGATCGACTGGTAAATCGAGAGCTTTGCCTTTCGGCTCAGCTCCCTCTTCACCACGACGGATCCGTGCAGAGTCCGCATTACTGCAGACGCCGCACCGATCTGCCTGTCGATCTCCCGCTCCGTCCTCCCCTCACTCGTGAACAAGACCCCGAGGTACTTGAACTCCTCCACTTGGGGCAGGATCTCATCCCCGACCCGGAGAGTGCACTCCACCCTTTTCCAGTTGAGGACCATGGACTCGGATTTGGAGGTGCTGATTCTCATCCCGGCCGCTTCACACTCGGCTGCGAACCTGTCCAGCGAGAGTTGGAGGTCACGGTCTGATGAAGCCATCAGGACCACATCGTCTGCAAAAAGCAGAGACCCAATCCTGAGGTCACCAAACTGGACCCCCTCAACATTCCCCAGCAAACAGTGCTGCACAAGGCACAAGTGATGTCCACTTATAACAACAACAATAATAAAAGATTAATGGAAAAAAATATTAGAAAAGTCTTAAACTAGTGAATCGTTATATAATAATACTCCAGCTAATGTTGTACCCCAAAAAGACAGACCTGTGTGTA